>JAMWET010007835.1:82500-86056 GCA_024036415.1 Prochilodus magdalenae
CAGGTCTCCTGATTAAAGAGCCTGTACGGTGGTGTTGGTGGTCACTGTGTGGGTGGTCACTGTGTGGCTGACAGTGTTTGGAGAGGTGCTTCTCCACTCCCGAACCTCTTTACTTTAGTTCAGTTCAGTTCAGTCCAGTTCTGTCCGGGTCAAATCGGCTTAATTCGGTTCAGTTCACTTACATCTCAGTCCAGTATGTTCGACTGAGCTCAGGTCAGATCAGTTTACATCAGTTCAGTTCAGTTTCTGTACTTAATCCATTATCGTTACATAAAAAAATTTCCACCAAAATCCAGCACAGTCCCAGTTTTTTTTACATTCGGTTCATGTTTAATTCGGTGGTCCTATTTCAGTCCCCAGTATGTTCTGTCCAGGTCCGTTCATCCCATGTCAGTTTACTTTAGTCCTTTTTAATCCAGTTCAGTTTAATTCACTTCAGATTATTTCAGTTCAGGTCAAATCGGTTTAATTCAGTTCAGGTCACTTACATCTCAGTCCAGTATGTTCGATTCAGTTCACGTCAAGTCAGTTTACATCAGTTCAGTTCAGTTTAGAGTAATTCAGTTCACTGCAGTCTCAGTCTGCTTAATTCAGTTCAGTTTAAATCACTTTACTTCGGGTTAGTATTATTCAGTTCATTACATCAAAATCCAGCACTGTCCCGTTTAATTTGGTCCAGTTTAATTCGGTTCACTTCAGTCCAGTTCTGCTGAATTAAATCTAAGTCTGTTAAATTCTGGTTAAGTCAATTGACATTAATTCAGTTCAGTGTATTTCAGTTCACTTTAACACAGCTGAGTTCAGTCTGGTTTAATTCAATTCCAGTCAGTTTAGCTCAGATTTAATTTTGTTAATCTAAACCAATTAAAACCAAATGAATTGAGTTGATTGAGGCTGATTCTGATCAATTAGCTTCTGCTGAGTTTAATTCAGTTCCTTCCGATTCAGTTCAGTCTGCTGTGTTTACATTCAGCTCATGTGATTAAAACTGAATTCAGTCGGTGAATGTGAATGTGAGTGCGGTAATAGAGTGAAGTGAGACACTGAAGTGAGTCAACACTGAGAGAGAGGGGGAGGGAGAGAGAGAGAGAGAGAAAGACAGAGAGAGAAAGAGAGGGGAGAGAGAGAGAGAGAGAGAGAGAGAGACAGAGAGGGGAGAGACAGAGAGGGGAGAGACAGAGAGGGGAGAGACAGAGAGAGAGAGAGAGAGAGAGAGAGAGACAGAGAGAGAGAGGGGAGAGAGAGAGAGACAGAGAGAGAGAGAGAGGGGAGAGACAGAGAGGGGAGAGACAGAGAGAGAGAGAGAGAGAGAGAGAGACAGAGAGAGGGGAGAGAGAGAGAGAGAGAGAGAGATAGAGAGGGGAGAGAACAGACGAGAGAGAGATCATGTGAGAGAAGAGAGAGAGAGATGAGATGAGAGCAGAGAGAGAGAGAGACAGTGAGAGAAGAGAGAGGAGAGACATTGAGACCGAGAGAGAGAATGATGAGATGAGACAGGAGGAGAGGAGAGGAAAGAGAGAAGAGAAGGGAGAATAGCTGAGAAGAGACAGAGAGGAGAGGGATGAGAGAGAGAATGGGAGAGAATGAGAGAGATCAGGGTAGAGAGAGCAAAGAGAAGAGAGAGAAGGGGAGAGAGAGACAGAAGAGAGTAGGAGAGACAGGGGAGAGAGAGAGAAAGAGAGAGAGAGAGAGAGAGAGAGAGAGAGAGCTGTAGGAGACAGTATAGGAATGCTGGGGTGGTTTTGTTTGCGGAGTGTGTCCGGCTGATACAGCCTGAGGGAGATTGTACATTAACCTGAGCAGAGGGGTCCCACTCGTCTGAGAATGCCCCCCCTCCCCATTCCACCACCTTTAGGGAACTCTGGACTTTAACCCTCTATCGGAAAACTGTGGAAAATGACACAACACCCAGCAAACAGGTCTCCAAAGCGAAACTGGGAAGGCGGACGCCCACTTGAAGCCTGATCCTGTAGATTTCCTCTGAACGTTCAAACCACGGAAACGACAGAAGGACAATGAGCAGCTCACCACGGCAGCAGCAGCACCGAATACACCCCCACGCGGTTTAATCCCGGTGTGTGGGGCAGTTCACATGATGCTAATTGGTGTACATAGGCTCCCATTACTTGTTAGCAGCATTAGCCTCGCCCCAGCTGATCTGAGGGAGACTGGTTGATGAACGATTCGCAGAGCTGTCGCTTTAATCAAGACGCAACTTTCTGAAGCATCTCATTCATGCACACTTGAACAGAATCCAAGCGAAACGCGGTTTGTCTGCACGTATGTGGTGACCTCAAACTGCAACGGCACAAACATTCTTGTGGGAGACTGAAAGTGCTGGTCAGTGAGGAGCCCTCAGGGCCTTCTAGGTCCTCAGACAGGCTCTAATCACGGGGACTAAAAACAGGCGTATGTATTTATTCATATAGTAAACAACTTTCTGCTGCTCCGTGTGGAACGTGGAACGTGTGTACAGGTGAGGGAGGTTCCGTATCACTGCTGTCGTATCTCCAAAGTAACAACTTTACAGGGGAAGGAGCTACATGCTTAACTTTCAATGCAAGTCAATGGAACCAGACGTCAGGCAGCTGACTCTGGGTCATTTAGGCCACACATCATGGAGTTCACACACAGTGTGAGGAGCATCAGGTCAAAACACACTCCTGCACATGTGCAGTCACTGTGTATCTCCCTAGTTTACCACACACACACACACACATGTATATGTAGGGCTGTGTAGGTGCGTGTTAAACTCAGCAAACAAATAAATAAATAGAGGGTGCTCAAACTTTTGCCTGGCTCCGTATGTGTGTGTGTGCGGAGGGCAGAGAGAGAGAGGAAGAGCGAGAGGGATTGTGAGTGTATTGTTAAGAAAGGGTGTGTCTGTACCCGTCTGCCGGCCGTGTACGGGCTTGTTTCCGTGGAGATTCCAGGTGAGTTGCACAACTTACAGGTGTGTGTGGAGTCAGGAGTCTCCCCTGGAGCTGGTACGGGTGTGTGTGTGTGTGTGTGCGGCATTGTGTTCCTGCAGCTTCTTGTGCAAACCTCACCTGTCTCCCAGCTTAAAGCGATAGTTCGGCCTAAATAACCCTGATCGGCACAAACTCATCCGAATGTGGACGCTCTGCTGAGACACGCTTGGTTTTAGCCTAGCGTAGCACTAAAGCTGCAAAGCTAGTGTAGCTAAAAAGGAGTGGAAGCTTACACCCCACCAATTAGCAGCAGACTCCAGACTGTGTAGTCCTAAACTGTGTTAATCTGTAGGAGACTTGCTGACGTGGTTTCTGACGTGGTGCTGTCACCTACAGTGGTGAAGCGGGACTGTTTAGGCTCAGGTGCGCTCACTTCAGTTCCTCCACGCAGCGTTTCACCATCACTACGTCAGATTAGAGTCGCACTGAGACACAGAGACACAGTAGATCACAGGTAGCTGAAATGTGCACAGAGAAAGACAGGCTAATGCTAACGGCCTGTTAGCTCAGCTAACATTGCTAGCCTAGCCTAGTCGGTAAACAGTTTGTCCGTATTGAGGTAGTAGCTGATACCGAGCGCGATC
>JAMWET010007836.1:0-7500 GCA_024036415.1 Prochilodus magdalenae
CTCAACTCGAACTCTCACCTCAGAGATTCGGACTTCGAGACTAACCTCAGACTCCTCCTCTCAGAGGACTTGAGACTCAACTCGGATTATCACGTCCAAAGGTTCAAGACTTAACCCAGACTCTCATCTCAGAGACTCAAGAATCAACTCCTACTCCACCTCAGAGACTCAAGACAACTCGGACTCCACCTCAGACACTCAAGACAACTCGGACTCCACCTCGGGGGTTTAAGACTCAACTCAGACTCTCATCTCAGAGACTTGAGACTCAACTTGGACTATCACCTCAGAGGTTCAAGATTTAACCTGGACTACTATCTCAGAGATTTCAGACTCAACCCGAAATCTCATCTCAGAGACTCAAGAATCAACTCTGACTCCACCTCAGACACTCAAAATACAACTCTGACTCCACCTCAAGGGTTCAAGACTTAACTCGGACTACATCCGAGGTTCACGACTCAACTGAGACTCTCCTCAGAGATTTAAGACTCAACTTGGACTATCACATTAGAGGCTCAAGACTTAACTCGGACTCCACCTCAGGAGTTTGAGACTTAACTTGGACCATCATCTCAGAGGTTCATAACTCAACTCAGACTCTCATCTCAGAGACTTAAGACTCAACTTGGACTATCACCTCAGGTTCAAGACTCAACCTGGACTTTTATCTCAGAGATTTCAGACTCAACCCGAACTCTCATCTCAGAGACTCAAGAATCAACTCTGACTCCACCTCAGGCACTCAAAACACAACTCTGACTCCACCTCAGACACTCAAGACAACTCGGACTCCACCTCAGAGGTTCAAGACTCAACCCGGACTACATCCGAGGTTTACGACTCAACTCAGACTCTCATCTCAGAGGCTCAAGACTCAACTTGGACTATCACCTCAGAGATTTCAGACTCAACCCGAACTCTCATCTCAGAGACTCAACTCACACTTAAACTGACTCACACTCAGGAGACTCCAGACTATACTTGGATTCTTACCTCACTCCTGACTTGAGCAACACTCAAACCTCAGACACTCAGTCCCCAGAATGCACCACCTTGACTCCACCTTACAGAGTATACAGAGTCCTGATTAACTTCTGATCAAGTAGAGCTAAATCAGTTTAAGCCCAACACATTGTGCACACACCGTCTGCAGCCGTGACTTAAAAAGGCCGGAACTCAAATTTTAATTGACTTCAAAACTTCCACAGTACATCCAGATCCCCTACAGACCACACGCACCGGCCTTTCATCTGCGAGAGTGCCTCTGCCTGCCTCCCCCACACCCCCTCATACACTGCCGTATGAGTCACCAGCGTAAGAACTGAGAGTGCTGGATTGGGTCTCAGCAACACGTTCTAAAGGGGAGCAGTCAGTCAGACGTCCATGATCAATTTCCAGAGGAGAACTAAAATCAGAACGCCCATCAGGAGCAGTCCTGAGATCCCAGTGACGCACAAAATCCAAACAGAGAGCAGGACGTGAAAAGCAGATCGGACGAGACAGAGCCAAGGAGCTCGTACGGCGCTAGTTCAGGAAATCACAACACGTCCGTCTACTCGGGAACCACCTCCTCCAGACGTCCGGCTACTCAGGAACCACCTCCTCCAGAAGCCGGCTACTCAGGAACCACCTCCTCCTCCGGGCGTCCGGCTACTCAGGAACCACCTCCTCCAGACGTCCGGCTACTCAGGAACCACCTCCTCCTCCGGGCGTCCTTCTACTCAGGAACCACCTCCTCCAGACGCCCTTCTGCTCAGGAACCACCTCCTCCAGACGTCCGGCTACTCAGGAACCACCTCCTCCAGACGTCCGGCTACTCAGGAACCACCTCCTCCTTCGGGCGTCCTTCTACTCAGGAACCATCTCCTCCTCCAGACGTCCTTCTACTGAGGAACTACCTTCTACTCCAGACGCCCTTCTACTCAGGAACCACCTCCTCCTCCAGACGTCCTTCTACTGAGGAACTACCTTCTACTCCAGACGCCCTTCTACTCAGGAGCTACCTTCTCCTCCACACGCCCTCCTGCTCAGGAGCTACCTTCTCCTCCAGACGTCCTTCTGCTCAGGAACCACCTCCTCCTCCAGACGTCCTTCTACTGAGGAACTACCTTCTCCTCCAGACGTCCTTCTACTGAGGAGCTACCTTCTCCTCCAGACATCCTTCTACTCAGGAACTACCCTCTCCTCCAGACGTCCCTCTACTGAGGAACCACTTTCTCCTCCAGACATCCTTCTACTCAGGAACCACCTTCTCCTTCAGACGTCCTTCTACTCGACATCACCTCCTCCTCCAGACGTCCTTCTACTCAGGAACTACCTTCTCCTCCAGACGTCCTTCTACTCAGGAACTACCAGACGTCCTTCTACTCAGGAGCTACCTTCTCCTCCAGACGTCCTTCTACTCAGGAGGTACCTTCTCCTCCAGACATCCTTCTACCGAGGAACCACTTTCTCCTCCAGACATCCCTCTACTCAGGAACCACTTTCTCCTCCAGACGTCCTTCTGGAGTAGAATGCCGTCTGGAGTAGAAGCTAGTTCCCTAGGTTTTGTTGTGACTGAATTCGACCATACCAGCCCAGTCAGGGCTGTGATTTTTCTGAACCCGACTCTCTCCTTTTTCCTTGATTTGTTCTCTGCAATGGTTCCACCATGTCCCCCGTTTATGGAATTGAATAAAGTTAAAACTTGTGGAAAGAGACACTTTAGAAAAGACTTCCAGGAAAGAAACCGAAGGGCTGAACATGTTTAGGCACTCCGATGTTGAATACGCTGTGACAGGAGAGGATCTAAAAATAGCTCTGAGGATCAGAGCCTCCTGAAAGATTCTCTGGTCTGGGAGCTTCAGACTCTGCGGTGGTGGAATGGTTGTGAGCTACTAATATGCTGGATGATCAACGTATCGCATCTGTCAGTGTACAGTGATTAGAGGTGCATGGATTTATCATTAGAACCATCTGCCAGCGGTGTTTATACACAGAGGGATTTATCTACCACGTTTAACCCATCTGGGAAGTGAGACAGAGGGATGGATGAACTGCAAATCCAGGGCAGCTAGGCACCCTACTTCAAACAGGAACTTCAAAGGAAAGTGCACCCCACACTGTTCGTCTTTATGCTAACATTTCAATCCAGTGGTACTCTAGATTCCTTTCCAGCAGTCACAGGTCATTACGGTACCCTAGTGCACACTGTAGTGGTCTCCAGTAGACTAAAGTACTCTACAGTAATGAGGTATCAGTAGTACTCTACAGTAATGAGGTATCAGTACTCTACAGTACTGAGGTATCAGTAGTACTCTACAGTACTGAGGTATCAGTAGTACTCTACAGTCATGAGGTATCAGTAGTACTCTACAGTAATGAGGTATCAGTACTCTACAGTAATGAGGTATCAGTAGTACTCTACAGTAATGATCGGATGCAAGTAGTACTCTACAGTAGTGAGGTATCAGTAGTACTCTACAGTAATGAGGTATCAGTAGTACTCTACAGTAATGAGGTATCAGTAGTACTCTACAGTAATGAGGTATCAGTACTCTACAGTAATGAGGTATCAGTAGTACTCTACAGTAATGAGGTATCAGTAGTACTCTACAGTAATGAGGTATCAGTACTCTACAGTAATGAGGTATCAGTAGTACTCTACAGTAGTGAGGTATCAGTACTCTACAGTAGTGAGGTATCAGTAGTACTCTACAGTAATGAGGTATCAGTAGTACTCTACAGTAATGAGGTATCAGTACTCTACAGTAATGAGGTATCAGTAGTACTCTACAGTAATGAGGTAATCAGTAGTACTCTACAGTAATGAGGTATCAGTAGTACTCTACAGTAATGAGGTATCAGTAGTACTCTACAGTAATGAGGTATCAGTAGTGCTCTACAGTAATGAGGTATCAGTAGTACTCTACAGTAATGAGGTATCAATACTCTACAGTAATGAGGTATCAGTAGTACTCTACAGTAATGAGGTACCAGTAGTACTCTACAGTAGTGAGGTATCAGTAGTACTCTACAGTAATGAGGTATCAGTAGTACTCTACAGTAATGAGGTATCAGTACTCTACAGTAATGAGGTATCAGTAGTACTCTACAGTAATGAGGTAATCAGTAGTACTCTACAGTAATGAGGTATCAGTAGTACTCTACAGTAATGAGGTATCAGTACTCTACAGTAATGAGGTATCAGTACTCTACAGTAGTGAGGTATCAGTAGTACTCTACAGTAATGAGGTATCAGTAGTACTCTACAGTAATGAGGTATCAGTACTCTACAGTAGTGAGGTATCAGTAGTACTCTACAGTAATGAGGTATCAGTAGTACTCTACAGTAATGAGGTATCAGTAGTACTCTACAGTAATGAGGTATCAGTAGTACTCTACAGTAATGAGGTATCAGTAGTACTCTACAGTAATGAGGTATCAGTAGTACTCTACAGTAATGAGGTATCAGTACTCTACAGTAATGAGGTATCAGTAGTACTCTACAGTAATGAGGTATCAGTAGTGCTCTACAGTAATGAGGTATCAGTAGTACTCTACAGTAATGAGGTATCAGTAGTACTCTACAGTAATGAGGTATCAGTTGTACTCTACAGTAATGAGGTATCAGTAGTACTCTACAGTAGTCTACAGTAATGAGGTATCAGTAGTACTCTACAGTAATGAGGTATCAGTTGTACTCTACAGTAATGAGGTATCAGTAGTACTCTACAGTAGTCTACAGTACCTCCAGAATCCCCTACATTAACCTACAAACTAAAAACTAAAAACTAAATCTAAAACAAAAAACTAAACCTTAAACTAAAAACTAAACCTAAACCTAAACCTAAAACTAAAAACTAAACCTAAAACTAAGCCTAAAACTAAAAACTAAACCTAAACCTAAGCCTAAAACTAAAAATTAAACCTAAAATTAAAACTAAAAACTAAAGCTAAAAATTTTACCTAAACCTAAAAACTAAAAACTAAACCTAAAACTAAAAACTAAACCTAAAAATTATACCTAAACCTAAAAACTAAAACTAAAAACTAAACCTAAAAACTAAACCTAAAAATTATACCTAAACCTAAAAACTAAAGCTAAAAACTAAAAGTAATTCAAAACCTTAACTTAAACCTAAAATCTACATCTAAAGACTAAACCTAAAACTAAAAATTAAACATAAAGCTAAAAATATACCCTGAATCTAAAACTAAAACTAAAAACTGAACCTAAACCTAAATCTAACCTTAAAACTAAATCAAGTTTATTACTTTATATATATATGTGTATGTGTGTGTGTGTGTGTGTGTGTGTGTGTGTGTGTGTATATATATATGTGTGTGTGTGTATATGTATATGTGTATGTTTGTGTGTATGTATGTGTGTGTATGTGTGAGTGTGTGTGTATGTGTGTGTGTGTGTGTGTGTATATATATGTGTGTGTATGTATGTGTGTGTGTGTGTGTGTGTGTGTGTGTGTGTGTGTGTGTGTGTGTGTATGTACACCTGTGTGTGTGTGTGTGTGTGTGTATGTGTGTGTGTACACCTGTGTGTGTGTGTGTGTGTGTATGTGTGTATGTACACCTGTGTGTGTGTGTGTGTGTGTGTGTATGTGTGTATGTACACCTGTGTGTGTGTGTGTGTGTGTGTGTGTATGTGTGTATGTACACCTGTGTGTGTGTGTGTGTGTGTGTGTACACCTGTGTGTGTGTGTGTGTGTGTGTGTGTATATATATATGTGTGTGTGTGTATATGTATATGTGTATGTTTGTGTGTATGTATGTGTGTGTATGTGTGTGAGTGTGTGTGTGTGTGTGTGTGTGTGTGTGTGTATATATATGTGTGTGTATGTATGTGTGTGTGTGTGTGTGTGTGTGTGTATGTATGTGTGTGTGTGTGTGTGTGTGTGTGTGTATGTGTGTATGTACACCTGTGTGTGTGTGTGTGTGTGTGTGTGTGTGTGTGTATGTGTGTGTGTACACCTGTGTGTGTGTGTGTGTGTGTGTGTGTGTATGTATGTGTGTGTGTGTGTGTGTGTGTGTGTGTGTGTGTGAGTGTGTGTGTGTGAGTTTGTGTGTGTGTGTATACACTGACCTCTTTGACCTCCAGCAGGGTGTGTGGGTAGGGAGTCCTGCTCCGTCGGGCAGCTGCCGGTGATTTGTGGCGAGTATGAGTGATGGTGATGATGTTACTGGGAGCTGCTGAATGTCTCTGTACTCCAGGAGAGGAGGAGGAAGAGGAGGAGGGCAGGAGAGCAAAACTACATACACGACCCTGAGAGGGAGAGAGAGCGAGAGAGAGAGAGAGAGAGAGGGAGGGAGGGAGGGAGAGAGAGAGAGAGAGAGAGAGAGGGGGAAGAGAGAGAGAGAGAGAGAGGGAGGGAGGGAGAGAGAGAGAGAGAGATCGTCTCTATCGGACTCTAACTCTGTATGGGAGTTATGCTCCTATGTCTGGAGCCAGTGGGGAGCTCCCTAGGGGCCCGCCTAACCGCACCATGAGCCCAGCGTCCCATTTACACCTGCCACACAGCCACACCTGAGACCTGAGCGCCTCCCTCTGTGTAGTCTGTCTGAATCAGCGGGCCGAGCAGGACGGGGGTTACTACCGCATCACTGTCCCGCTTTAAATCACCCCATACAGACGCATAGTCAGTCACACAGGGGGTCCTGACCCGCTAACCCTGAGGGTACCACCACCCTAAACACCCCGGTGACTGGTGATCAGTCCAGTGAGCGCTGAACACAAGGGGGGGCGGGGCACTGCAGCCCTGTGCATAGTGACTGTATAGGGTGAGGAGGGAAACAACCTCAGCCTGAGCTGAAGACCTAGCTCCACCAACCACGGTTCACCGCTCCTGCTAGTAAACCAGCAGAACGCCCTGCCAGAACTGGCATCCGGCTCCCGAGGCCTCCTCCCCATCCCCCTGCTCCTCTCCGCTCCTCTGCTTATTCAGCAGGATCTCCATCCATGGCTAGAGGACGCACAGCGTGGTCTGTTTGGGGAAGAGTCCTGCGGAGAGCGTGGGAGCTAGGCTACAGAAACAACAGACTGCAGGGACACCAGGGAACCGGATCACCACCAGACAGTGTGATCCTCAGGCAGCAGAACCTGCATACCGACCGGAACAGCGCAGTGTGGACATTACCGAGGTCTGACAATCAGGGTCAGAAAGAGAAACTCTCCAAGAGCACGAGGGAGAACCACTGAGAGGAACCAAGACTCATCAGGAGAAACTCCCAACCAGCATGAGGGAGAACCACTGAGAGGAACCAAGACTCACCAGGAGAAACCCCCAACCAGCATGAGGGAGAACCACTGAGAGGAACCAAGACTCACCAGGAGAAACTCCCTAACAAGAGGAAGAACCACTGAGAGGAACCAAGACTCACCAGGAGAAACTCCCAAACAGCATGAGGGAGAACCACTGAGAGGAACCAAGACTCACCAGGAGAAACTCCCAACCAGCATGAGGGAGAACCACTGAGAGGAACCAAGACTCACCAGGAGAAACT
>JAMWET010007836.1:15000-22817 GCA_024036415.1 Prochilodus magdalenae
GCGAGAGAGAGACCAGAGAGAGAGAGAGAGACAGAGAGAGGGAGAAAGAGAGAGAGAGACTTACATTAGTGGCTGGTAACAAATGAACATTGTGTTTAGTTGGTTCCGAGATTACCAAGTCACCGTGGTGGAGACTGAGGTATGTGTGGTGGTTTGGGGGGGTGTGCGGCGGGTGCGGTACATGGGGGCTTTGCAGTTTAGGTACCCGTGTATGTCCCTACACCAGCATCCTGGGTTTACCCGCTTCAGCCACCAATCAGTGCGCTCCTGTCTGAGGCGTTCTTATCTAACTAGAGCCGCGGCACTGCTCAGCCTCAGGGTGGCGCCGCGGCACTGCTCAGCCTCAGGGTGGCGCCGCGGCACTGCTCAGCCTCAGGGTGGCGCCGCGGCACTGCTCTGCCTCAGGGTGGCGCCGCGGCACTGCTCTGCCTCAGGGTGGCGCCGCGGCACTGCTCAGCCTCAGGGTGGCGCCGCGGCACTGCTCAGCCTCAGGGTGGCGCCGCGGCACTGCTCAGCCTCAGGGTGGCGCCGCGGCACTGCTCAGCCTCAGGGTGGCGCCGCGGCACTGCTCAGCCTCAGGGTGGCGCCGCGGCACTGCTCAGCCTCAGGGTGGCGCCGCGGCACTGCTCAGCCTCAGGGTGGCTCTGCGGCACTGCTCTGCCTCAGGGTGGCGCCGCGGCACTGCTCAGCCTCAGGGTGGCGCTGCGGCACTGCTCAGCCTCAGGGTGGCGCCGCGGCACTGCTCAGCATCAGGGTGGCGCTGCGGCACTGCTCAGCCTCAGGGTGGCGCTGCGGCACTGCTCAGCCTCAGGGTGGCGCTGCGGCACTGCTCAGCCTCAGGGTGGCGCCGCGGCACTGCTCAGCATCAGGGTGGCGCTGCGGCACTGCTCAGCCTCAGGGTGGCGCTGCGGCACACGGGTTCACTCGGTGGGTTCTTCAGACTAGAACCCGTAACTACACCCGCAACACCTCAGAGACACTGCAGCAGCTGTGTAAACCCAAACCTGGCCCGAGGTTCAGACCCAGAGATCTCTGTTCATGACCTTCCCGACCAGAACCAGCACCTCCAGAAGAAGAACCCCCAACCAGACCCCCGAGTTCCGACAGTCACGGTTCTGTAGCCTGCGTCAGACAGCCCTAGGAACCGGTCGGGAGTCTATTTGAGATGATTGGATTTTTGTGGAATCACCAATCCCATTAGCTCCCCTCTCTCCGGGAGCCATCCATCACCATGTCGGCTGTAAGCTTCCCCGAAGCACCGAAGATTCAGCACCCTCGTTCAGTTCCGCACGTGCCAGCGGAGAACCCGGAGAGGAGTAGAACCTGAACGGCTAGCATGAAATTAGCCGTGACTAATTAGCCTTAGTGGAAAGGTCGGGAACGTCCCGGAGGATTCCCGGTGTTCCGGTAGCAGTTTGGGCCGGTTCATGTGAGCCAACCTTGAAACCCACACATTAAAAGCACAAGCAGGTTCCGACAGGGCGGGAGGGTTACAGATAGGGGTCCACCTGAGGGGGTCAACCAAGCCCCCCACCTCCAACCCTACCTTAAGTGAGTCTTATACACTGGATGGAGCTAGAACCTGGAGTTGGCTTCTCATTCACACTTCCTGCTCCACCTTAAATAGAACCTGCACCTGCTCGTTAAGCCATGACGTATCAGTACCGGCAGATCAAAGACCATAAACGGAGAGGTGGTCTGTAATTCCCGAAGGAATGGGACTATGGAGGAACGCTAAGGCCCTAGAACTGACCCCTGTGGCACACCACAAGGAATACTAAACGCTTCTGATGAACGACGTTCCGGTGCAACCGGGAACCACCGGCACCTGAGGACGGAGGATCTGGTTGAATCTGGTGATCTACCCATCAGAAGCTTCACCAAGATCTAATAAAGCCAGAACGGCAGGATCGGAACACCAGCGCCGAGCCGGAGGTCTTCCATCCGCCGGGCGTACTCGAGCAGGTCTTGGGAGGGCGGCGAGTCCGGGACGCTCCGGGACGCTCCGGGACGCTCCGCTACGCTCCGAATTAAAAACACACTGTGCCATTCCGGTGCAGGTCAGCAGATTTCAGGTCCACTGCAGCTCCACGGATCCCGCTCCCTCTCGCTCCTTCAGCAGATCAATAGAGCCGTAGCATGATCACAGGGAAAGCCGTATCGACCAGCGCTGGGAAAAAGAGCTTACAACAGTTCGGATCAATAACCGGACACAACCGGACGCGTTCCAGACGGCAAGGAGGCTGCTAGGCTAACAATGCTAACATGCTAACGTCCACTGTATACAGGACGGTGAGTCACAGTGTCAGAAATTGGGATTAGCCCTTCTGGCTATTAGAGTCATTACTGCTGACCACTGCTGGGGTCCATGCCGCCTAGCACCGCCTCCCTGCCAGCTCTCACTGCACCTTGCCCGACCTTGCGGGTGGTTGCCCCGTATGCTGGTCCACCAGCCATTCCCAGGGAACACTGCCCCCTGGCCAAGCTCCAGGGGGACGTCCTGATACGGGGAGGGTACACTGGGCCCTTTCTCCATTGGTGGATTATGCTAGTCTGAGTCGGAGTCTGGAGACCCTACCAAGAGCATACTGCTCCAGACGACGTAGGTCCAAAGACCCCTAGACCACACAGGCCTCCAAACGTTCTCAGAGTGAAGACGGACTACAGCATTAATCTTTGGGAATTATGACGGACAGCTGTCTATCACAGCTTCCTGTACCCTGGACCACCCTTTGCCGCTCTGAAAGACATTTCCCCTCATCAATTAGCGAGCCGCTAAACGACGTTATGCTAATGGGACACTGCTAGCCTCCATTAGCCACATTAGCATGTTGCGTGGTGTGAAGGCCGTTACAGGACACTCCAGCTCTTCAGACACCGAGCTGTGAATCATCAGCGCGGGCTGACGGTGCTACGCTTCAGCGCAGGTGGTGCTGTCTCTGAACGTCCCCGTGTTAGCAGGGTCAGGTTTCAGACCGAGGCTTAGAATAGACACCTCCATCGGCCCAAAACGGAGGACCACCACACTCGGCACACACCCACCCCCTTCATTTACCCCAGGTCCAGTTTAACCTACATCCCTTCAGTCGTCCCCTCCACCCTGCCACCGCCCATGTCTCCCCCACCCATCCTATCATACCCTTCACACCATCTTACTGTCCCCTTCAGTCGTCCCCTCCACCGTGCCACCCCCACCCATCCTATCATACCCTTCACACCATCTCACCGTCCCCTTCAGTCGTCCCCTCCACCGTGCCACCGCCCATGTCTCCTCCACCCATCCTATCATACCCGTCACACCATCTCACCGTCCCCTTCAGTCGTCCCCTCCACCCTGCCACCCCCACCCATCCTATCATACCCTTCACACCATCTCACCGTCCCCTTCAGTCGTCCCCTCCACCGTGCCACCCCCACCCATCCTATCATACCCTTCACACCATCTTACTGTCCCCTTCAGTCGTCCCCTCCCCACCGTGCCATCGCCCATGTCTCCTCCACCCATCACACCATCTCACTGTCCCCTTCAGTCCTCACTCTGATCTCCATTCAAAGTCATCCTCCATCTTGCAGCCCTCCTCCACCTCACTGTCCCCTTCAGACCCCCGTCTCCTCGCCCCCCTCCATCCCTCCTCCTCCGTCTCAGAGGGAGAAGCTACACTAATGAGTCACACGAATCTGAAAATAACCCGATAGCAGATCAGCTTCACCAAACACCTCCTACACCATCTCAGGAAGAGAGAGAGAGCGAGGGAGCGTGAGGGAGCGTGAGGGAGCGTGAGGGAGTGTGAGGGAGCGTGAGGGAGCGAGAAACCATCTTGTTTACATCTCACAATTGCAGTTTCCAGATCTCAGCATGCTGTTATACGGCGGGCCTGTCTGCCGCCCACCAGCTCCCTGTTCTCCTATACCCACTAATGGGAGGCGCTCTGGAGCAGAGAGGAGGTCACTCTGCTGAGGATTCCAGAGACCACGGCGTCGTAAACACACACCACCGGCATTCCCACCGTGTTCAGGGCACAGTGACCGACATACACCAGCTACACGCACAGTGTTAGGCAGTTAGAGAGACTGACCAATCAGAAAGACCCAGCCATCTCCCCCAATTCAGCCCCAACACGCCCCAACACCAGCCCCAACACCAGCCCCAACACCAGGTCCAACACCAGCCCCAACACCAGCCCCAACACCAGCCCCAACACCAGGTCCAACACCAGGTCCAACACCAGGTCCAACACCAGGTCCAACACCAGCCCCAACACCAGGTCCAACACCAGGTCCAACACCAGGTCCAACACCGGGACCTACCATTACCAACGCCAGTGCTACCATACGCCCCCAGTACCCAACACGGGTCACATGTCTCCCAGTAGAGGACAGCAGGGGGCGTAGGGATATAGGAGAGGGAATGGGAACAGGGCCAATCACAGGAGGTGAATATTTAACGTTCCCAGACGTTCCCAGTGTACTTTACACCCGGATGCACAAGTCTAACCTGATACAGGCAGGACAGGAACGCGGAACAGCCTGGGAGAACCCTGATAGGAGAGTTTACTCAGAGCTCCATCTGACCTTCTAGAACAAACACGTCCAATAAAACCAAGGCTCCACCCACGAACCCGGAACACCAGCCCAAACAGACAGGCACCACCTGATCAAGGACTCGGGCTGCTTCTCCGCCACGCTTCCCGTCTTCCCAGATACTACGTCCGCAGTATCCCAGATATCGGCACTATCATGACTCCGGAATGGCCCTAGTCCCCGGATCACCGAGGTGTGTTCAGTCCGGTATTACCCGGACCGCTCAGCCTCGTTTATGATGTGGACAGGGAATTCTGTGCCTCGGGAATTCTGTGCCTCGGGAATTCTGTGCCTCGGGAATTCTGTCCATTTACACACAACTGAGTTAGTGGATAGTGGATCCAGAGCTACAGGCTCTGTACGACCCTGGCCCCCTACTTCCCCAGCCTTGAACCCAACTGAGCATCTGTGGGACCACCTCGATTGTTGTATTCGCTCTATGGGTCCTCCCCCATGCTCCCTCCGCTCCACTGCAGTCAGCACGGCTCCAGATACCTGCGACAACCTGCCAGGACCGTACTGAGTCCTCCCAGCCCGTCAGTGTAAATATCAACTCCCTGTTAATAACCCGCACCTCAGCACAAGCCTTTCACTGCCTGAAAACCCCAACACGAACTTTATAGCTGGTCCAGCCCAGGTCAGTCATAATGACCACAGCTGCACACCGAACTGAATGAAAGTCCAGGAGCCAGTGAAATCCTCCACCACACAGCGCAGACTAACAGCCTCCCCGCCTGGAGCCACTCGCCACTGCAGCCAGCAGCTCGATTCATCAGATCCGTGGCGGACTGCTCCCGTCTGGGTCTCTGTTACAGAGCACAGACACAACCTGAGGTCAGAACCGCCTCCCTGAGCAGCAGAGCGAGAGGAGGAGGGAGAGGAGGTGGCTGTTTCTGGAACAAAGGGCCTTTACTGTGCTTTTACAGAGAGCGGCCCGACATCCCTCATCAGCTCACAGGCACACTAAAGCAGGATCATCCGTACACACAACCACACCATTCACAATCACAGACAGGAAGCGTGTGGTGGTGGTGGGAACCGGGGGTCTCCATCTCTACAACACACACAGACATATCTAAACCACCAGTGGGCCGACACATGAGCCAACCTAAACACCTAGTACCTCAAGACTCCTGCAGGTGGCGCTGCTGTATGAGGATGACGGGGCTATAAATCCCTCGGGGGTGTGAGTGACGGGATCCATAGATTGGGAGGAGGTGCTACAGTGCAGGGAATGTCTCGTTCCATGAGTGGAAAATGGCTCCAGAGCGGATGTTATCGGTGTGGATCGGGCCACTTTCACGTGCTGGGTCGGTCCACTTTAACGTCCTGGGTCGGTCCACTTTCACGTGAGGGATCGGGCCACTTTCACGTGAGGGATCGGGCCACTGTCACGTGAGGGATCGGGCCACTGTCACGTGAGGGATCGGGCCACTGTCACGTGCGGGATCGGGCCACTTTCACGTGAGGGATAGGGCCACTTTCACGTGAGGGATAGGGCCACTTTCACGTGCGGGATAGGGCCACTTTCACGTGAGGGATCGGGCCACTTTCACGTGAGGGATCGGGCCACTTTCACGTGCGGGATCGGGCCACTTTCACGTGCGGGATCGGGCCACTTTCACGTGCGGGATCGGGCCACTTTCACGTGCGGGATCGGGCCACTTTCACGTGAGGGATCGGGCCACTTTCACGTGCGGGATCGGGCCACTTTCACGTGCGGGATCGGGCCACTTTCACGTGAGGGATCGGGCCACTTTCACGTGAGGGATCGGGCCACTTTCACTTGTGGGGTCGGGCCACTTTCACTTGCGGGGTCGGGCCACTTTCACTTGAGGGGTCGGGCCACTTTCACGTGAGAGATCGGGCCACTTTCACGTGAGGGATCGGGCCACTTTCACGTGAGGGATCGGGCCACTTTCACGTGAGGGATCGGGCCACTTTCACGTGAGGGATCGGGCCACTTTCACTTGAGGGATCGGGCCACTTTCACTTGCGGGGTCGGGCCACTTTCACGTGAGGGATCGGGCCACTTTCACGTGAGGGATCGGGCCACTTTCACGTGAGGGATCGGGCCACTTTCACGTGAGGGATCGGGCCACTTTCACGTGAGGGATCGGGCCACTTTCACGTGCGGGATCGGGCCTGAACACATCTGAACAGATCATGTGGCTCATCTGAAGGTAGACAATGACCGCTGACGGAAGCAAGTCCACTCCTGGTTTTAGGTTCACCAGGTTTGCAGGGGAATCACTATGCTCAATGCCCCCTGAACAGGAGCAACAGCAAGTGGCGAGCCTGAACATCAATCGTATGATCCACGTGACCACTCCTGTGATACCGGCAAAGATGAAAATGAAACCAGGAGTGGACGCCTTATTGTCTCTCCCACATGGTGAAGCATGCGGTTGATTAATTCAGCGATAGTACTGGATAGGTATCAGCAAAGCGCGGAGCGTGTACTGGTATCGTATCGGATCAGAGTTGGATCAGTCCAGCCCCAATTTTTAAAGATAACAAGGAAATCAGATTTGGGTCACTTTGACCTGCTGTGTGAACGTAGCCTAAGAGAACAGGCCTGAACCCTGCTGGGTGCGGTAGCCTCACACTCAGGACGGTGCTAGCAGGAGAGCTCGAACATCCCCACTACCAGATTAGACGGGACGTCTCTGCACACACTTCACATTCATACATTATTTACACCAAATATAGAACCAGCTAAAGAGTGCGCCCAGCTGAGCGCCTCTCGCTGAACCAGCAGCCACGCTCCACAGAGCAGTCCGTCAGGCTGAGAGGGATTACGGTAAAGCAGCCCGAGCCAGGGCCTCAGAGCACAATAAGGCCAGAGTGTGATGGAGAGGCTTATTTGTGGCCGTATGGGCGATGAGGACCCTCTCTCGCCGCAGAGACACACTCTCACCGTCGGCCCTAATGCACACTGAGCATTTAGCCCTATACACAGAACCCAGAGAGCATGAATCCAAGCCTTCCACACCACACACACACACACACACACAGTGATAACACCCAACAGGTAGACTCTACGGGTCTACAGACATACACAGACCACAGTACAGTACCTACTGTTGCTTCTGCATGACGATACCATACACCGTCAATACAGAATGAGAAATCAAGCACTAAAGTTTCCATTTATATATTTATAACCCCCAGACCACAAGGCCGACCGCCTACAGGCCAGCCCACAAGGTCGGTTCCCTACCTGCCAGCCCACA
>JAMWET010007837.1:0-2500 GCA_024036415.1 Prochilodus magdalenae
CCTTCCCCTGTCACGTTCCCGAGGAGAATTCCCTGTAGACTGGAAGATTGTAGCCAATGCTGAGACCCGTATGACCGTACGCTTCCATACCCTGCAGAATTCAGCTACTTCCTTCACACTATGGTCTTTGGCCACGCCCACATGCAGTCACTCCTTTTAGCCAATCATTAACATCTGCTCTGGAGCATTTTCCACACATGGAACGAGACATTCCCTGCACTGTAGCACCTCTTCCCAATCTTCAAGGTGGTTTAGGGAAGACGTGGTACAGGTGGTAAGTCACAATGAGTGTATGCGTGCTAGGGAGCACTCTGTCGTCCTATTGGTCAATCTCGTTACAGGTGTCAAACTAGGCAGAAATTACAGACGGATATTCTAGATTTTGTGTTGGGAGTGGCATGCGGCAAAATTGTCAAAATTGGCCTAAGTTTGTGTAGTCTAATCCCGGCACTAGCAGGAGAACACATCCACCAAACCGCCAACATACCTGCCAGACGAGATGAATTTCATGAGCCCTGTTTTTCTGCTGGAGCCCTTCGATTTTGCAGTGTCTTCAGGAAGAGTAAAATCTAGTCTACGTATGTCACTGGGTGACCAGAGCTGCGCAGTTTACGGACTGAATCCATGTGCAGGAAGTTTGTGTGACCACAGATGAAATAAAGGGACTCCAAAGAAAAAAAGAAAGTCCCGTAAAACAAAGAAACGTGTTCGGGAACTTGCGGTACAAATCTTTAAATCTTCTGAAAGTCTCCCAGAGGTCTATCACAGACACACACACCACGAAGCTGATCATAACTGTTCGTAACCGAGGTCCTAGATTCCGTTAGATTTCTTTTGTTCTATTTTCTAAGAAGTAAGCTCAGTTGTTGCCTAGTTTCGGTTTTAGTTCTCAGCATTGAATCTGCGATGGTGGGTTATTGATAAGTGTACAGTTTGACAGACAGTCTTGTTGACACTGTTATCTCTGGGGCTTGACTACAAGTATGGGACACCGAGATATTGCTGACTCATATTTTGAGTTTTCTCGATGAGCTCTGCTGTTTTAGCTCAGCTAGGCTGCTAGTAATGCACAAGTCAATCCCTGAGTCCGAGTATTTTACATTTATGGCGTTTAGCTGAGGCTCTTATCCAGAGTGACTTACAAGGTTAATCATATTACAGGTAGGCCAGTGTAGTGTTAGGAGTCTTGCCCAAGGACTCTTATTGGTGTAGCACAATCTCCACGCAGACCGGGATCCGAACCCCAGTCTCCCACATGTGAAGGCGGCTCCCTGGCAGGTGGTGGTGTTATCTGCTGAGCTACACCAACCGCAGAATTGGGAGTTGTACATTTGGGAACTGTATTGTGGAGCATTGACTACAATGACACTCATTAAAAATGCAGTAGGTGTCGACTGTTTGGAGGTTTACTGTAATGTGGCCAGCTAAAATGAATATATTTATTAATATTGATATTTAAAAATAAATAGGTCAATGTTGGGAAATTGGGAATATGGACTCCTTAACACTCAAGGACTATTATGACAGTGACAAGCGCTTTCCTTGTTGAGCTCTAGCAGCAAAGCAACACTGTACAAGTTAGATTAACCTCATATTATATATCTGTGAAAGAAAGAGAGATAGAGAGATAGTGAGTCACTTGGTGACAGAGAGTAAAAGGGAGAGGGAGAGTGAGAGATAGTGTTAGAGAAAGAGAGACCGTGATGGTGTTAGGGAAAGAAAGTGAGAGACAGGGAGAGAGAGTAAGAAAGACAGTGTTAGAGAAAGAGTGAGAGAGTGCTGGAGAGAGAGAGTGTTGGAGAGAGAGAGTGTTAGAGAGAGAGAAAATGAGAGAGAGTATTGGAGAGTGTAAGAAAGACAGTGTTAGAGAAAGAGTGAGAGAGTGTTGGAGAAAGAGAATGAGATTATTGGAGAGAGTGAAGGAGACAGTGTTAAAGAAAGAGTCAGAGAGTTTTAGAGAGTGTATTGGAGAGAGAGTGCGAGAGAGAGTGTTGGAGAGAGAGAAAGAGAGAGACAGTGTTAGAGAAAGAGAGAGGGAGGGAGATGGAGAGAGAGAAAGAGAGAGTCAGTCCTACCAGGGCATGGTCGAAGCTGAATGTGCTGATGTAATAGGCTGAGATGTCACTGTCTGCTAGAGGATGAGATATCTGAGCCACAATTCCACATTCATCTGAGAGAGAGAGAGAGAGAGAGAGAGAGAGAGAGAGAGAGAGAGAGAGAGAGAGAGAGAGAGAGAGAGAGACAGAGAGAGAGACAGAGACACAGAGAGAGACACAGAGAGAGACAGAGAGAGAGAGAGAGAGACAGAGAAAGAGACACAGAGAGAGACACAGAGAGAGAGACAGAGACACAGAGAGAGACAGACAGAGAGAGACAGAGAGAGAGAGAGAGAGAGAGAGAGAGAGAGACACACAGAGAGAGACACAGAGAGACACAGAGAGAGACAGACAGAGAGAGAGAGAGAGAGACACACAGAGAGAGACACAGAGAGAGACACAGA
>JAMWET010007837.1:5000-15000 GCA_024036415.1 Prochilodus magdalenae
TCTCAGTCTCTCTCTCCCTCTCTCTCTCTCTCTACACCAGGCTTTCTGGACATGCGGCACATCCAACAGTGCCTCCACACATAGATTCGTTGGTCGTCTCACCAAGACTAAAGCGGGACTCGTCCCTGTAGATGACCCGCTGTCATTTGGAGTCACTCTATGACAGTCCGGTACGACACCATTCAGTCTTTGGCGACACTGACGTGGTGTTAAGGACAGTCGTCGTAACGGTCTACCTGCATGCAGACCTGTGTCGTGCAGCCGTCTACCAAAAGGCGCTGGCACTAATGGAGGATGACTCACGGAGGACAACACCGCTTGCTGGGTCAGTCAGGTCATCGATAAGGCCTGTCCTTGCTCACGTTACAAACTTGAATCATTGGCACGTCTCACCCACCAAGCCTCGTTCCAGTCGGTTGACTCCTTCTGGGTGCAGCTACGACTGCAGCTATTCCTAATTGATAAGTGTACAGTACTTAGCACACTCTCACACTTCTACTGCGTTTATATTTAATATTAAATGACTTTTTTAGGACGTTAAAATATACTTTAAAGTTTATCTGGGTATGTTCTGGCAGGACAGAAAAAACAGACTCTTATCTGCCTGTTTTAGGTTCAAACCGTGACTCATTAGATAAGCACTGAGCTAGGATGATGGCAAAGGCAAAAATCAGTTATTACTCGTAGAGAAAGTATGTGATTCTATCACCACAACCACAGAGGAGTCACATACTGCATGACTGATGGGTGAAGAATGCAAAACCCATGAGTTTTATTTACATGTGAAATGCATATGACTAGTCTGTACGGAGACAGGTCATCTTTCTGGGGGGTCATTACATCAGAGCATGAGAGAAACGAGTAGAGTCCTTTTACTTTCTGTTCCGGAGCTCGAGGTGTCAGATGAACTGGAGTTCTGTGCCGAGTGCAAACGGCGAGCGCTGAAGTTCAGTGCCGCACTTCAAAGCACGGCTGAGACATTTCTGTAGCCTGCGCGCATAAACCACAGCAGGTACAGGCTGTCAGTATGTACGGCCTTTACAGTCGCTGTCCAAAGAAAAACACGCATCTCCAAAAGGATATGATTACAGGACAGCGTTAAAGCTGCCCTCGCATCAAGCTAACGCTGAGGTTCCTTTATTGGAAGCTATCTTGAAGAGCCTCTACTGGCCCAGTCAGGAATTGTGATTTCTTTAGAGCATGGGAATGTTTGACCATTCTTCCAGAAGCGCATGAGGTGAGGTCAGACACTGAAGATGGACGAGAAGGCCTGGCTCGCAGTCTCCGCTCTAATCCATCCCAAAGGTGTTCTAAAGGGGCCGTCCCCAAGCTGTCCCCACAAAGTTGGGAGCATGAAATTGTCCGAAATCTCCTGGTTTGCTGAAGCATCAGTTCCTCTCACTGGAACTGTGTCTCTCTCTCTCTCCGTCCTCTCTCTGTGTCTGTCATGTCTGTCTGTCTGTCTGTCTCTCTCTCTCTCTCTCTCTCTCTCTCTCTCTGCCTGTCTTTCTCTCTCTCTCTCTGCCTGTCTTTCTCTCTCTCTTTCTCTCTGCCTGTCTCTCTCTCTCTCTCCCTCTCTCTCTGTCCGTCTCTCTTTCTCTCTGTCTGTCTCTCTCACTCTCTCACTCTGTCTGTCTCTCTCTCTGTCTCTCTCTCTCTCTCTCTGTCCGTCTCTCTTTCTCTCACTCTGTCTGTCTCTCTCTCTCTCTCTCTCTCTCCGTCTCTCTCTCACTCTGTCTGTCTCTCTCACTCTGTCTGTCTCTCTCACTCTGTCTGTCTCTCTTTCTCTCCCTGTCTATCTGTCTCTCTCTCACTCCGTCTGTCTTTCTCTCTCTCTCTCTCACTCTGTCTGTCTCTCTCTCTCTCTGTCCGTCTCTCTTTCTCTCTCTCTCTCTGTCTCTCTCTTTCTCTCTGTCCGTCTCTCTTTCTGTCCTGTCTGTCTCTCTCTCTTTGCCTCTGTCTGTCTCTCTCTTTGCCTGTCTGTCTGTCTCTCTCTCTGTCCTATCTGTCTCTCTCTCTTTGCCTCTGTCTGTCTCTCTCTCTGTCCTGTCTGTCTCTCTCTCTTTGCCTCTGTCTGTCTCTCTCTGTCCTGTCTGTCTCTCTCTCTCTCTGCCTGTCTTGTCTGACTCTCTCTCTCTGCCTGTCTTGTCTGTCTCTCTCTCTTTGCCTCTGTCTGTCTCTCTCTTTGCCTGTCTGTCTGTCTCTCTCTCTCTGTCCTATCTGTCTCTCTCTCTTTGCCTCTGTCTGTCTCTCTCTCTCTGCCTGCCTGTCTCTCTCTCTCTGCCTGCCTGTCTCTCTCTCTCTCTGCCTGCCTGTCTCTCTCTCTCTGCCTGCCTGTCTCTCTCTCTCTGCCTGCCTGTCTGTCTCTCTCTGCCTGCCTGTCTGTCTCTCTCTGCCTGCCTGTCTGTCTCTCTCTCTCTGCCTGCCTGTCTCTCTCTCTCTGCCTGCCTGTCTCTCTCTCTCTGCCTGTCTGTCTTTCTGTCTCTCTCTCTCTGCCTGCCTGCCTGTCTGTCTGTCTGTCTCTCTCTCTCTCTCTCTGCCTGCCTGTCTCTCTCTCTCTGCCTGCCTGTCTCTCTCTCTCTGTCTGCCTGTCTCTCTCTCTCTGTCTGCCTGTCTCTCTCTCTCTGCCTGTCTGTCTATATATGTTCACACACACACACACACACACACACCCTCACCCACACACAGTGCCCAAACTACTGTGTACATGATCATCCAGCCTTACTGTCTCTGAGCTTCTGTATCCATCACCAAGGACACGTAGCCATCGATCAGAGAGAAGGAGAAGAACTTGATGCACTCCAGGTCATCAGCCGCAGCGGCTTCCTCCTTAGGACTGCACATGAAAAACAACAGCCAGCAGTTAAACCAGGGTTTACTATCACAGGAAGTCACACAACTAGGCCTAGAGATGATAAGAGCCCAGCACGATTTCAGAAAAAGAAAATGCAGAGGAAAAAAAAAGATTAATTATTAATGCTGGGACTTCAGGTCAATGATATCCACCAGTATTGAAGTTCCATGGACTGATGTTGATACTGGTGCCTACAAATCAACAGCACTCGAGATGTTCTGCTGTTCATTTGAGTTTAAGAGACGCAAAGCAAATGAGAGTCACGTCAGGCAGTGAGCCACTGGTTAACTCAAACCACTGGAGCCGGTTTAATGTTTGACCATATTAAAATTCTGTATATTATCATCAAACAGGCCATATTTTAAAATTAGGGCCTGCTGTCAAAACCCTGGCATGCTTATGAGCTGTCAAGGAGAGTTTCTGAAAAGCCGGTACTCTATTTTCAGCTTTTTCCAGAAAAAAATGATATTTTTAGACAGAATTGATGACCTCCGGTAATTCACCCACGGGAGAGTGATGCAATGGCAACATATGCACCTCTGCATTGTCTTTAGGTGCCGTCAGCATGTCGGGGACTGGAGAAGTAACTGAATCATGAAAAGGGGAAGGCGTGAAGGAGGCTTTTTCTGACGTGGCCATTGATCAGAGAAAAGAGGTGGCGGGGGACCTGATGCACTCCATGACATCAACCACAGAGGCATCCTCCCTAGGACGGTACATGGGGAAACAACCCCAGCAGAGAGATCAGCGTTCACACTTTAAGCCAACACAACGTGTGGTTTTCCAAGGTGGTGCTGAAACTTCAGGTCATTAATAAAGTCACACTGCGTGTTTAAGGTGGTGGTAACTTCAGGCTCCTGCGGATGGTGCTGCATGAGGATGATGGGGTTATATATACACCTGTGGGGTGTGAGTGACGGGATCCATAGATTGGGAAGAGGTCCCACAGTGCAGGGAATGTCTCCTTCCATGTGTGGAAAATGGCTCCAGAGCAGATGTTAATGATTGGCTAAAAGGAGGGACTGCATGTGGGCGTGGCCAAAGACCATAGTGTGAAGGAAGTAGCTGAATCTGCAGGTGTATGGAAGCGTACGGTCATACGGGTCTACCAGCAGTGGCTAAAATCCCAGTCTACAGGGAATTCTCCTCGAAATTGTGCCAGGGAAGGCCTCCACCCAATCTGGCCCAAAAGAGTGTCTGAACATTGATGTGGCCTCCATCCAGAACCTTGTCCAGTCCATGCACAATCCAGTCACAGCTGTCATTGGTGCATGGGGAGGTATAACGCTGTTAGCCACGTTGCCGCATTGTTGTTCTATGTGCTCCACAGCCAATAGCGAATTTCCTCTGGGATCAATAAAGTATCTATCTATCTATCTATCTATCTATCTATCTATCTATCTATCTATCTAGCGAAGCTCCGTGGACTGATTACTGCCTATACGGCAACAGTCTTCAATCCAAGTCCAAGTTGGCCAACACCGATGGGACAGACCTCCATCAATGCACCCTCTGGATAGTGATGTAATGGCAGCCTCTGCACGTCTGCGTTTTCATTAGGCACCTTCTGCATAGGTACTGGAGAGGTAGCTGAGTCATGAAAGGAGGAAAGTGCGAAGGTGGGTAATTCTGACGTTAGTCAGCTTTTCCTTTCGAAGAAAGACGGAGGGTTTACCTGCAGTGACCACGCACATCCTCCATGGACGAGGGTTTTTTTTTTTTTTTTTTTTTTTTTAAAGCTTCTTGATATACTAAATACAGTCACTGTGCAAAAAAAAAAAAAAAAGTCAATGTGACTCAATGGAACCTTTTCCGAGCAGTTTGGGGCCACTTCAGTCAGTCCATTCATTTTTCACACACACAGTGTAAACAGCAGCAGCTCTGTTCAAACAATGCATAAACGTATACGTATAATGTAGATGCATGTTTTTCATTGGACAGTGGTCACATGCTTGAGTCTATACATGTCCAGCCACTGAGCTGTTCCATTTAGCACTGCTCTGGCACTCCAGCCTTTACGTGGACCTGATGGAGTGCAACAGCAGCACACCTGCAGCAATGCAATGGAGGACTGAGTCCTCCAACCAGGCACTGGATGGTAGACTCCAAAGCATGGACTTCCTCATAGGAGCTCACACATAAAACCACAAGGGGTTGGTTGCTTCTGTGCTGCTATCAAGCTGATATCATCAGACAGTGCTGGACTGCACAGGGGAGGGAGATAAGAACACATCTGAGCCACTGCTCGGAGACACTGTGTAGCTCCTCCTGGGGGGTGTAGTTCGGTTGTTTGAACAGGATGGTCTTCTAGATCATCTTCAGTGAGGTGCTTCACTTAACAACAGCTCATCGTAAAGAATTACGGGATGGGTCAAGGCCAGTAGTCCAAGGTTTCAGGTGGATATCACATGGGCTCAGGCGCACACTGCCTCCAAAGAGAGGCAACAGACTCTCAAGGTTGGAAGCCTATTATAACAACTTTTCAAAAGCCTTGGAAACGATAACCGAAACTGTAAACGTTTTTATACGGAAATAAAAGTCCCTCAAAAGTTCTGATCAAACCTACAGCTTCAGGCAGTACTGGCCCACAATGATCTGACCTGGCATAGTGTTACTTTCCACCAATAATTAAATAAATAATTAAATACTTTTTTTTAATAATTAAAAAGCATAAATTCATCTTTTTTTGAAGTCCTCTGAACACAGGAGCTGAATAATGACCATAAGAAGAACTCTGAAATGCTCTATGAACACACAGTGCCAGTCAAAAGTTTGGTGTGGTTGGTGTAGCTCAGTGGGTAACACCACCACTCTTGGTGCCACCTCTACGTGTGGGAGACTGGGGTTTTGAATCCCGGTCTGGGTGACTATGCTGTGCTACACCAATAAGAGTCCTTGGGCAAGACTCCTAACACTACACTGACCCACCTGCAATCATTAACCTTGTAAGTCGCTCTGGATAAGAGCGTCAGCTAAATGCCATAAATGTAAATGGACACTAATTGGATGGTGTTGGTGGTCTTAAAGACTCTACAGGCTTACACTGAACAGCTCCACCTGATGAGAGTCTGAACCAGTCCATATCCTGCTACACCACATCTACTCCTGATGTACACAGTATGATTCTCTTCCATATCTCCACCTCTAATATATATTTAGTGGTGTAAAAACTTGATCTCTTTTTCTGCACAGTGTAAAAGCTCTAGCTCTCCTTTCAGGTTAGTGAATATTCATGAGGGACCGACCAATAGAATCGCTCCAACCCTGCTTAGTAATAAACCTTGTTTGAGTAGCCATGTCTACTTTTAGACTGGAGGTGTACATCAAAATGTGTGTTCCATTACAAAGAGAGCATAATTAGGGTTGTTCATTTGGACTTAGTGTAGTTGCATTGAATAGAAAGCATTGGTTTATGATTATTATTATTATTATTATTAATATTAATATATATTTAATTTTGCAACTTCATTTTTCCAGCTCATAAAACCTCAGGAAACCTAAATATCATGATGCCTACTGTGTATCATAAAGAAAAGTCTGGAACTATGCTGATATATTATTAGGCCACATCACCCGCCCCTAGTGACGACTGTCCAAAACAGCAAGCCAGTGCATCTCTGAGTGCAGCCCACCTGTTGGAGTAGAAGAGGACGTCTATGAGCGTGGTGGCGATGCCAGGAAGAGTGTCAGGATCCAGACTCATCACGCAGAACTGGTTCTTGGGGATCATCACTGGGTGCACTGTGGAATGGGGGGCTACACAGACACAAACAGACAAGCTAACACACCAAGGAACGCTACAGTACGGTCTGTGACTGCTCAAGTCGTGATGCCGTCATTCGGATGGACATACAGGGAGTGAGTATACTCACCCTCTTTTCCGTTCCTCTGGAGGCCGTTGCACGTGTCCTGACTGTGTACAGGCACGGATTCCCCGTCCACCTCCCGGAAGATGTTGAACTCTTCGGCCAGTGTGTGGATCACCACCGACAGGTCTTTCTCTCGCACCTGAGGAACCATCCCATTGGATTCATTACAATTCCTTCCGGGCTTGTCACAACGGAAGCACGCCTCGTTAATACATCATGCATAAAGAGCCCAGCATGCTGATTCAGCCCTGTTAACTGGTCAGCTTTTAGTTGGCTTAGTCAGCATCATCCCGAGGGAGAACCTAATGACCTAATTTGAGACGTCTGAGCATTCAGTGATTTGAGCATTCTACTGATTAGCCAACTCAGTAGGCTCCGACCTGGCCCTGCCTTCCGCCCAATGAACGCTGGAATAGGCTCCAGCACCCCTTATAACCCAGACCCTAGAAGCGGCTAAGCGGCTAAGAAGATGAATGAATGAATGATGACGTGAGTGCATGAGCTCGTTTCAGACACACTTCTTGAACCTCATCGTCTTACCCTACGCTCACACTAGCCCGCGGCATGTCGCTTACGTCTTGCGGCGTATTGTGGCTGTTCGAGGCCATACATGTCAACTGTGGGCGCCTACCAACATGGTTGGTGTGGCTCAGCGGTTAACACCACTACCCACCAGAGAGCTACCACCCCGTGTGGAGGTTTGAGTCCCAGTCTAGGCAGAAAATGCTGAGCTACACCAATAAGAGTCCTTGGGCAAGACTCCCAACACTGCACTGGCCTCCCTGTGAAACTAATAACCCTGTACGTCGCTCTGGATAGGAGCGTCAGCCAAATGCCTAAATGGAAACGTAGAAGGTCTAGATAAGCTAGAGAGTTAGATAGCTGACCAATGGACAATGTATAGTCAATGGATTTCAGTAGGTCCTTCTCTCGACCTATTTTGCCAGATGGACCGAATTGAGAAGCACTGCCCCAAAAGGGTGGTTCCTTCTGGGGGCTCTGCTTTACTCAATACCAAGACGAGACCATGCAGCTAACCACCTCAGAAGAGCCTGAGGTGCCATGCGTCTCTAAGATCAAAAGGCCGGCACTTAAAAGTAGTACTATATTCCATTTGGTCCTAGACCAGACCTAGAGTGGGTTTTAGTCATGCACGTCCTACTGATCAATGCTACACTGATGTTGTCTAAGTGTCTGAAACCTGATTATGATCAAAGATGTGCATAAAAATACATTACCCACCAAAAGTATGCTTCGGTCGATAGTGGTTTCATCGCTAGTTTGAAATGACTCATCACATTCAACAAAGATTTCTCAGTAGGAAGGTCCCTTACTCATAAGACTCAAAAATTTTCAGCCGTTTAAACAACTTTTGTAGTGAAATCCTGTGAACAGGAAGCTGAGCCCTGAAGCTAAATCAAACCAAAGACACCAGCAAACATTTGCATTTGATCTTAGTTGAAAGGCAACAGCAGAAAAGGAACTGTCTGATAAGACGGTCAGGTGTCCCTAAACTTTTGGCAATCGATGGTGTTAAATGGAAAGCACTCCATCACACACAAACCATGTACTTGCAAAGGAGGACGGCTCCAAAGAACCGAAAGGCCAACAGGCCAGGCTGAAGTCGGCCTCTTATTCACCAGGTCCTTAATCAAAATGCTCCATTCCGCCTTAAATGCTACAGCCGGCATAGGCTCCAGAATGCAACAGTGGCACCATTTAAGGTGGAATGGTAAATCAAATCAATTCATGAGCTCATCAAAAAACTGAAAACAGCTCACTTCCTTCTAGGGCCAAATCCTAGGATGCAATTGGTCATGTAAAACAGTTTCTGAACAAAGTCGCATACCTCCTACGTAGAACATCAGAGAACAAGTTGATACACCAAATAAAGGCCATCTAGGACACCTTTAAGGTGGAGTGGAAGCAAAACTCTCTCACCAGGATAAAGTCCGTCTGATAGGTGGAGAGCATGAAGACGGACACATGCTGCTCGGCCAACGGGGCGATGACGGACTTGGCTATCTTGGTCACGCCAACGGCCTGGGAGCTGCTGGAGGCGTTGCCGTTTGACACGACGTTGAGCGGCAGCCAGGTGGAGCATTCTACCAGCAGGTGTTCGGACGGGTGCAGCTCTAGAGGAGCCCAGGGGAAACAAAGAGGTGAAGCTGGGGTAAGACAAGAGGGCAGGTGAATAGCCTTTAGGGTGGTGCTAATTTCTGACACAAAACCATCATCAACACAACGTACGATGAAGCAACCCTCGTGCAAAGAAGAGCTCGGCCGCTGGACAGTTTCCAGCACGCAATTTCCTACAACTAGCTGACTCTTAACAAATCAGCTATCGAACAAGGCACGAACTGCTGATGCTAGAATCAACCAACTTAAAGAAGCCACGGAATCAAAGCAGATCTCCTCACGTTGCAACATCGCAGCCACAAATCTCCTAGCCATTTTCCCCCGCCCCCCTCCCCAATGTTCAAACTGAATTTCCGTGAGCAAGCTGATGGCAAACCTGCGAAATCTATTTCTAATAAACCACAGAGGCAGGAAGCTCAAGCTCTCAGACCTTTTAAGTCTCGCTATTTCCCTTGCTGTAATCTTGGTGTGGGCACCACAACTGCATCAAGTGGGCAACCTCTGGCCCTGACTGCGGACGATGTAATCAGGCAATTCACACAGGAAAGTACTGCTGATGTTCCTGTGAACTGATGACTGGTATGAACCCACAAGCCCAGCATTTTATGATGAGTCAGAGACAACATAATAATATCTTTACCATGAGGATCTCGAAGACAAGAATATATAGACTGACAAAACAAATGAGTCACCTTTAAGGTGGTAGTAACTTCAGGCTCCTGCAGAGGGCGCTGCATAAGGAGGATGGGGCTGTGCGGGGTGTGAGTGATGGGCTCCATAGATTGAAAAGAGGTGCTACAGTGCAGGGAATGTCTCGTTCCATGTGTGGAAAACGCTCCAGAGCAGATGTTAATGATTGGCTAAAAGGAGGGACTGAGCATTTGGGCGTGGCCAAAGACCATAGTGTGAAGGAAGTAGCTGAATCTGCAGGTGTATGGAAGCGTACGGTCATACGGGTCTACCAGCAGTGGCTACAATCCCAGTCTACAGGGGATTCTCCTCGGAACTGTGCCAGGGAAGGCCTCCACCAAATCTGGCCCAACTGACCAATCCGTTGATGTAAGAGAGTCTTAACACTGATGTGGCTACATCCTGAAACTTGTCCTGTACATGCCAAATCCAGTCACAGCTGCTGTTG
>JAMWET010007837.1:20000-81699 GCA_024036415.1 Prochilodus magdalenae
CCTGTTTTGAGCTCAGCTCAGCAAAACCTGTCTGAGAGGCCCCAGTGCAGCAGCAGAGCAGAGGGGAAAAGCCGAGCCCCGCCTGCAGCTCAAACTCAGGGCAGCAGCATTGTGTTTGCTACCCTTGCACTTCCTGTTCACCTCCGGAACCCCCCGGGCTGCACTTCCTGCAAGAGCTCCACGACCTTTTCACCACCAGAGCCGCAAAAAACATCCTTTAAACACAGCGAAAACGAGGACGAGAGAGGAATGAACAGAGAAAAAGGAGAGAGGGAGAGAGAGAGAGAGAGAGAGCGAGAGAGAGAGAGAGAGAGAGGGAGGGAGGGAGGGAGAGAGAGAGGAGAGAGAGAGAGAGAGAGAGAGACACAGAGAGACACAGAGAGACACAGAGAGAGAGAGAGAGAGAGAGAGAGAGAGAGAGAGAGAGAGAGAAAGAGAGAGAGAGAGAAAGAGAGAGAGAGGGATATAGGGAGAGGCCCCAGAGACACCAGAATAGAGAGATAGAGAGAGATAGAGAGAGGGGGAGAGAGAGAGTGAGAGAAGAGAGAGATAGAGATAGAGATAAAAATAAACAGAGAGAGAGAGAGAGAGAGAGAGAGAGAGAAAAAGAGAGAGAGAGAGAGAGAGAGAGAGAGAGAGAGAGAGAGAGAGAGAGAAAAAGAGAGAGAGACTGTCAATTGTTGGCAGCTAGTCCATCTGTTTCTCTGTATACTGTATTACCCTGTTCTTCAATGGTCAGGACCCCCACAGGACCCCCACAGAGCAGGTATTATGCGGGTGGTGGATCATTCTCAGCACTGCAGTGTGTGGTGTTCTGGTATTAGTGTATCAGACACTGTCACTGTTGATCTGAGAATCATCCACCGCCCAAAGTGATCCAGCCAACAGCGTCCTGTGGGCAGCGTCCTGTGGGCAGCGTCCTGTGGGCAGCGTCCTGTGACCACTAATGAAGGACTAGAGGATGACCAACACTGCACTGTGCAGCAGCAGATGAGCTATCGTCTCTGACTGTCCATCTACAAGGTGGACCAGCAAGGTAGGAGTGTCTAATAGAGTGGACAGTGAGTGGACACAGTGTCTAAACACTCCAGCAGCACTGCTGTGTCTGATCCACTCACACCAGCACCACACACACTAACACACCACCACCACCACGTCAGTGTCCCTGCAGTGCTGAGAATGATCCACCACCCACATCATACCTGCTCTGGGTGGTCCTGTGGGGGCCCGACTATTGAAGCACAGAGTAATACAGTATACAGGGAAACAGACGGACTACAGTCTGTAAGTGTAGAACTACAGAGTGTCCTATATGGTCAGTGGAGCTGATAACATGGACAGTGACTGTAGAAACAAGGAGGTGGGTTCTGATATGACTGTGTATTCTCAGACTGAAACCTTTAGAACTAGGGTTCCACAGACAGAGTGGCTGCAGAATGGTGTCACGAGACTTGGGCCTTCAGAACTGCAGTTCTAGAATTAGGCATTCCTAACTGGGGTTCCAACAGCTGGACTTCTGGAAGGAGGCCTTTAGAAATATGGTTCCTAGTTCCAGAACTAGGGTTCTACCAATGATGTTCTAAAATGAAACATTTTAAATCTAAGGTTCTAATAGCAGCAGTTCTGAAAGGAGGCCTTCAGAAATATGGTTCTACAATGGTAGCTTGAGAATGAGGCCTTTGGGAGGAGCATGACAGATGATGTAGACGATGTAGAATCAGAATCAGAACTAGGGTTCTACCGAGCACCTTCACGAGAGAAGCATTTAGAATGAAGCCTGCAGAATGGTAGTATAAGACTGAGGCCTGTCAGAAGAAGGCACCTAGACATGTGGTTCTGCAATGATAGTTCTAAAACAAGGTACTCAGAGCTACGGTTCTCTAATGGGCGCTCTAGAATGAAATATTCCAAAGCGGTGTAAGGGAAGTTCTAAACTAAGGTGTTTCAAGCTACACACATGAAAAGCACTGTGAAAGGGTTCTACAGATGGATGGGGAATGTACTGTTCTAAGCGGAACCTTCTTTTATTTAAGTGTTATATTAAGGGTTCTCCATAGCACCAAAATGGGCTCCTCTGTTAATAAATGCAGCCACCGTAACCATAGCAGAACCGTTTTCTGGTGCTGTATAGAATCCATATAGAACCCTCAACAGCAGCACCACACAGAACCCCTGAGTCTCACAAAGGGTTCTGAAGAGTGTTGATGGTTCTACATGGGACTATTTGCTAAAGGACACTTGAAGAACCATCACTTTCAAATTCTAGAGTTCTAGAAAGGAAGTTCTCGAATGAGGCTGGGAGCTTTACCATGGGAATCCTGGAGAACAGCATGCAAACAACAGAGACAAGGAGAACGAGTTTCGGTCCGGAGCTGGCCTTTGGGAGGAGCATGACAGATGATGTAGACGATGTAGAATCAGAATCAGAACTAGGGTTCTACCGAGCACCTTCACGAGAGAAGCATTGAGAATGAAGCCTGCAGAAAGGTAGTATAAGACTGAGGCCTGTCCGAAGGAGCCACCAGAAATGTGGTTCTGCCATGATAGTTCTAAAACAAGGTACTCAGAGCTACGGTTCTCCAATGGGCACTCTAGAATGAAATATTCCAAAGCGGTGTAACGGAAGTTCTAAACTAAGTTGTTTCAAGCTACACACATGAAAAGCACTGTGAAAGGGTTCTACAGATGGATGGGGAATGTGCTGTTCTAGGTGGAACCTTCTTTGTTTTAAAGGGTTCTCCATAGCACCAAAATGGGCTCCTCTGTTAATAAATGCAGCCGCCGTAACCATAGCAGAACCGTTTTCTGGTGCTGTATAGAATCCATATAGAACCCTCAACAGCAGCACCACACAGAACCCTCTGTGTCTCACAAAGGGTTCTTAAGAGTGTTGATGGTTCTACATGGGACTATTTGCTAAAGGACAGTTGAAGAACCATCACTTTCAAATTCTAGAGTTCTAGAAAGGAAGTTCTCGAATGAGGCTGGGAGCTTTACCATGGGAATCCTGGAGAACAGCATGCAAACAACAGAGACAAGGAGAACGAGTTTCGGTCCGGAGCTGGCCTTTGGGAGGAGCATGACAGATGATGTAGACGATGTAGAATCAGAATCAGAACTAGGGTTCTACCGAGCACCTTCACGAGAGAAGCATTGAGAATGAAGCCTGCAGAAAGGTAGTATAAGACTGAGGCCTGTCCGAAGGAGCCACCTAGAAATGTGGTTCTGCAATGATAGTTCTAAAACAAGGTACTCAGAGCTACAGTTCTCCAATGGGAGCTCTAGAATGAAATATTCCAAAGCTGTGTAACGGAAGTTCTAAACTAAGGTGTTTCAAGCTACACACATGAAAAGCACTGTGAAAGGGTTCTACAGATGGATGGGGAATGTGCTGTTCTAGGTGGAACCTTCTTTGTTTTAAAAGGTTTTCCATAGCACCAAAATGGGCTCCTCTGTTAATAAATGCAGACACCATAACCACAGCAGAACCTTTGTTTTCTGGTGCTGTATAGATTCCATATAGAACCCTCAACAGCAGCACCACACAGAACCCCTGAGTCTCACAAAGGGTTCTGAAGAGTGTTGATGGTTCTACATGGGACTATTTGCTAAAGGACAGTTGAAGAACCATCACTATCAAATTCTAGAGTTCTAGAAAGGAAGTTCTCGAATGAGGCTGGGAGTTTTACAATGGGAATCCTGGAGAACAGCATGCAAACAACAGAGACAAGGAGAACGGGTTTCGGTCCGGAGCTGGCGAACGAGGAATTTCACAGACAGGCAGAACGCCTGTCCTGACCGCACACACACAGATGGAGCACGAACGCTCGGAAACAAACAGCCTGCAGTCTGGCAACAAGGCCAATCCACCACATCCACAGCGGGAATATCGCCCCTGCCAGAACAACAGCCGGCAAAGCCGCGAAGCAACCAAACCACAACCGAACAAACTTTTACATAACACTCCTTTACATAACCGTGTTCTCCCTCGCTTCAGAGCGCTGGGTCTCTCAGCCCTGCTTACTTCACCCATCCAGTCTCTACCCAGCAGCCTATACGCGTTAACCCCGCGCAGTCACTCGCCTTGTGTGCAACAACAGCACGGCACCACTCAGGTGTTGTGAAACACTTCCTCTGGCTTAGTGCTGGGACATGTCCACTCAGACAAGCGCAAGACTGAGCATCTGTGTCATCAGAGGCAAGGTGTGTTTTCTCCGGATGTGCGCACTGAAAGCATTTCCTGAACCCGAGTTCTGGAGGATTCTTGTCTGGCGAGGTGGATCATAGGAGCTTTATCAGGAGCACAATGGCCAAAGACTTATTAGGCGACCCAGACGTTAATAATAGGCAGGCTCACTGTAGGCCAACCTCCCTCCCGGGAGTCTCCCTAGATCATGTGGCCGTCCAAGGACGATGCCATGTATCTATCGGCTACTGGGAGGGAAGATAACGATCACCCGGAATAATAAACCAGGATATTGAGGCTGATATGGGGAAAACTTATGGAGCTACACATACAGAAGTCTGTCTCTCCGTATGGCTAACCCAACAGGCCAGACGTCTCAGCATAGAGGGGTAGAGGTTCCTAATGGTGGGATCCTGGGATAATCCATCCCATGCAGCTTGAATCTCCTCACACAGTTCCTGCGGATGGTGCGGTAGGGGTGGAGGTGGAGCGACACCAGGCCTTCTGGACATGGGACACGTGACGACAAACCATTCGTCTTGGTGCTGACCACGGTGCCCCACATGCATAGGCTGGTCGTCTCCAGCATGGCAACAGTGGGACTCGTCACTGAAGATGACCCGCTGCCATTCTGAGTCACTCCATGACAGTCTGGCACCACACCACGGCATGACGTGGTAGCGGTCTGTGTGCATGTAGTGCGTCTGACCGTGGTGCTGGCACCAACAGGATGACTCATGGAGGCCATCACTCTTGCTGGATGTCCCCAATCGTGGCTGTTGGGTCGGTCAGGTGCAGCGATAAGGCCCGTCCCGGACTGTATCACGTGTGGCCGAGCGTGAAACCTGAATCATTGGCATGTCTCACAATGCCAAACCCACCCACCAAGGTTCGTCCTCATTGGTTGATTCCTTCTGGGCTACACGCTGCTGTTTGTGCAACTGTTCTTTTGATGATTTGAGCATGAGCAATCCTTTGCTGTGCCTCGGAGATGTGGACGTCACTTTTTCCACATGTGTCAGGCTATTAGCCACTGTGTTGATCCAACTCATTCAGTTACTTCCCTAATATCTACTATCCACAGTCCACACACACTGTCCAGCTGACCAGAGCCTGGGGTGAGGTGGGCCGAAGGGGCCGAAGCCTGAAATGACAGGGTGTCTCGGGGGGTGGTGTTAGTGTACTCGAGCATGCATACTACTAATGGTGTGAGAGTGAACACTGAGGATGGCAGGAGAGAGAAAGCTCTAGTACAGTCACGCCACTAGTACAGAATGGGGGAGGAGGTTGAGGGGGAACGGGGCTAGACAGGCACCAGACCACCAGCAGCAGCAGCAGCAGCAGCAGCAGCAGCGGGGATGGAAATGAACTTACCTCGTCCTGTTCCTCAGAAATATCAACTTTATTAGAGGGTGGGTGTAATTCTGCAGCCCACTTTTGCTGATACTTGTCACCCTCAGTCTGTGGTCTAGAATGTGCAAGTCCATCGCCTCCCCTCTCTGTCTCTCTCAGGAAGACGACGCGCTGGAGGAGAAGAAAAAGACAACAGCTCGCTCCCGCTCCACTAAACTCCCACGACAGACAAAATGTATGCGCCCCTTTGCCGACCGAGCTATGGAGCCGTGCGCTCCGTGCGCATCGTGGCTGGGAGAGCAGCAGGAAGCCCGCGGGAGAAGAAAAACCCGTCGGGTGTAATTCGACCCGTGAACCACACCGCACTGCAAGAAGCGGAGAGGGAGGCCACGCCCCTTTCGCTGCTCTTAAAGCTACAGAGAGCCTCTATTGCAGCCCGCACAAACAAGCTGGTTCTCCTGGGGTTCTTCGGCACAGTATAGAACCGCGCACACTCAGAGCACTCTCGTGCACACTCAGAGAGCCCTGGGCATGATTAAAGAGTTCTTTGCCTCGTTAAAAGGTTCTCCAGATTAATGGAGAATGTGCTATATGTATGTTCTATTTGGAACCTTTAAATAATAGGGTTCTAACACTGCTATGTTGTCAAGCTTGTATGAAATTGGAATAACCCTAGATGGAACCCTAATGATTCAAAACCTCTACATAGAACCTTCTACACGATGCACTTAAAGAACCTTTTGCTATATTAAAAGGTTCCTTGCATCAGGAAAGGGTTCTTCAGATGGATGGAAAATATCTGATAACTAGAGTTCTACAGTGACAGTCCCAGAACATGGCACAGACTTATGGTTCTGCAGTAGGAGTTCTAGAGTGAGGCATTTAGAGTTATGGTTCTGCAGTGGGAGTTCTAGAGTGAGGCATTTAGAGTTATGGTTCTGCAGTGGGAGTTCTAGGGTGAGGCATTTAGAGTTATGGTTCTGCAGTGGGAGTTCTAGAGTGAGGCATTTAGAGTTATGGTTCTGCAGTAGGAGTTCTAGAGTGAGGCATTTAGAGTTATGGTTCTGCAGTGGGAGTTCTAGAGTGAGGCATTTAGAGTTATGGTTCTGTAGTATGAGTCCTAGAGTGAGGCATTTAGAGTTATGGTTCTGCAGTAGGAGTTCTAGAGTGAGGCATTTAGAGTTATGGTTCTGCAGTGGGAGTTCTAGGGTGAGGCATTTAGAGTTATGGTTCTGCAGTGTGAGTTCTATAGTGAGGCATTTAGAGTTATGGTTCTGCAGTGTGAGTCCTAGAGTGAGGCATTTAGAGTTATGGTTCTGCAATAGGAGTTCTAGAGTGAGGCATTTAGAGTTATGGTTCTGCAATAGGAGTTCTAGAGTGAGGCATTTAGAGTTATGGTTCTGCAGTAGGAGTTCTAGGGTGAGGCATTTAGAATTATGGTTCTCTAGTGGGAGTTCTAGAGTGAGGCATTTAGAGTTATGGTTCTGCAATAGGAGTTCTAGAGTGAGGCATTTAGAGTTATGGTTCTGCAGTGTGAGTTCTAGAGTGAGGCATTTAGAGTTATGGTTCTGCAGTGTGAGTCCTAGAGTGAGGCATTTAGAGTTATGGTTCTGCAGTGGGAGTTCTAGGGTGAGGCATTTAGAGTTATGGTTCTGCAGTGGGAGTTCTAGAGTGAGGCATTTAGAGTTATGGTTCTGCAGTGGGAGTTCTAGGGTGAGGCATTTAGAGTTATGGTTCTGCAGTGAGAGTTCTAGGGTGAGGCATTTAGAGTTATGGTTCTGCAGTGGGAGTTCTAGGGTGAAGCATTTAGAGTTATGGTTCTGCAGTGCAGTGTGAGTTCTAGGGTGAGGCATTTAGAGTTATGGTTCTGCAGTGGGAGTTCTAGAGTGAGGCATTTAGAGTTATGGTTCTGCAGTGTGAGTCCTAGAGTGAGACATTTAGAGTTATGGTTCTGCAGTGGGAGTCCTAGAGTAAGGCATTTAGAGTTATGGTTCTGCAGTGAGAGTTCTAGAGTGAGGCATTTAGAGTTATGGTTCTGCAGTGGGAGTTCTAGGGTGAGGCATTTAGAGTTATGGTTCTGCAGTGAGAGTTCTAGGGTGAGGCATTTAAAGTTAGGGTGTTGCAGTGGGAGTTCTAGGGTAAGGCATTTAGAGTTATGGTTCTGCAGTGGGAGTTCTAGAGTGAGGCATTTAGAGTTGTGGTTCTGCAGTGGGAGTTCTAGAGTGAAGCATTTAGAGTTATGGTTCTCTAGTGTGAGTTATAGAGTGAGGCATTTTAGAGGTTATGGGTTCTGCAGTAGCAGTTCTAGTGGTGATTTCTAGAAGTGAGTCATTTTAGAGTTTATGGTTCTGTCAGTGGGAGTTCTAGAGTGGAAGGCATTTAGAGGTTGTATGGTTCTGCAGTGTGAGGTTTGCTAGGGTGAGGCATTTAGAGTTTATGGTTCTGGCATTGTGAGTTCGTAGAGTGGAGGGCATTTAGAGTTTATGGGTTCTGCAGTGTGAGTTTTTAAAGAGTGAGGCAAACAAAAAATTTTTAGAGTTTATGGTTCTGCAATAAGGAGTTTCTAGAGTGAAGGCATTTAGAGTTAGGGTTTCTGCAGGTGTGAGTTCTAAGGGTGGAGAGCAATTTAGAATTTATGTTCTCTCTAGTTGGGGAGTTTCTAAGAGTGATGGCATTTAGAGTTATAGGTTCTGCTGCATAAGAGTTTCTAGAGTGAGGCATTTAGGGTTATGGTTCTGCCAGTGGGGAGTTTCTAAGAGTGAGGCATTTAGAGTTATGGTTCTGCAATAGGAGTTCTAGAGTGAGGCATTTAGAGTTATGGTTCTGCAGTGGGAGTTCTAGAGTGAGGCATTTAGAGTTATGGTTCTGCAGTGTGAGTTCTAGGGTGAGGCGTTTAGAATTATGGTTCTCTAGTGGGTGTTCTAGAGTGAGGCATTTAGAGTTATGGTTCTGCAGTGGGAGTTCTAGAGTGAGACATTTAAAGTTATGGTTCTGCAGTGGGAGTTCTAGAGTGAGGCATTTAGAGTTATGGTTCTGCAGTGGGAGTTTCTGAGAAGTGAGGCCATTTAGAGGTTTATGGTTCTGTGCAGTGGGTAGTTTCTAGAGTGAGGCAATTTAGAGTTATGGTTTCTGCAATAGGAGTTCTAGAGTGATGCATTTAGAGTTATGGTTCTGCAGTGGGAGTTCTATAGTGAAGCATTTAGAGTTATGGTTCTGCAGTGTGAGTTCTAGGGTGAGGCATTTAGAGTTATGGTTCTGCAGTGGGAGTTCTAGGGTGAGGCATTTAGAGTTATGGTTCTGCAGGGAGAGTTCTAGGGTGTTGCGTTTAGAATTATGGTTCTCTAGTGGGAGTTCTAGAGTGAGGCATTTAGAGTTATGTTTCTGCAGTAGGAGTTCTAGGGTGAGGCATCTAGAGTTATGGTTCTGCAGTGGGAGTTCTAGAGTGAGGCATTTAGAGTTATGGTTCTGTAGTATGAGTCCTAGAGTGAGGCATTTAGAGTTATGGTTCTGCAGTAGGAGTTCTAGAGTGAGGCATTTAGAGTTATGTTGTTGGCTGCAGTGGGAGTTTCTAGGGGTTGAGTGCATTTAGAGTTATGGGGGTTTTTCTGCAGTGTGAAGTTCTATAGTGAGGCATTTTAGAGTTATGGTTCTGCAGTGGTGAGTCCCTAGAAAGTGAGGCATATTTATAAGTTTTATGGTTTCTGCAATAGGAGTTCTAGGAGTGAGGCCATTTTAGAGTTATGTGGTTCTAAAGCGAAAAACAATAGAGGAGTTCTAGGAGTGAGAGTGGAGGCATTATTAGAGTTTATGGTTCTGATGGCAGTAGGAGTTCTAGGGGGTGAGGCATTTTTAGAATTAATGGTTCTCTCTAGTGGGAAGTTCTAGAGTGAGGCATTAGACGTTATGGAGTTTTATGGTTCTGCAGTGGGAGTTCTAGAGTGAGGCATTTAGAGTTATGGTTCTGCAGTGTGAGTTCTAGAGTGAGGCATTTAGAGTTATGGTTCTGCAGTAGGAGTTCTAGAGTGATGCATTTAGAGTTATGGTTCTGCAGTGGGAGTTCTATAGTGAAGCATTTAGAGTTATGGTTCTGCAGTGTGAGTTCTAGGGTGAGGCATTTAGAGTTATGGTTCTGCAGTGGGAGTTCTAGGGTGAGGCATTTAGAGTTATGGTTCTGCAGGGAGAGTTCTAGGGTGTTGCGTTTAGAATTATGGTTCTCTAGTGGGAGTTCTAGAGTGAGGCATTTAGAGTTATGGTTCTGCAGTAGGAGTTCTAGGGTGAGGCATCTAGAGTTATGGTTCTGCAGTGGGAGTTCTATGGTGAAGCATTTAGAGTTATGGTTCTGCAGTGGGAGTTCTAGAGTGAAGCATTTAGAGTTATGGTTCTGCAGTGGGAGTTCTAGAGTGAAGCATTTAGAGTTATGGTTCTGCAGTGTGAGTTCTAGCGTGAGGCATTTAGAGTTATGGTTCTGCAGTGTGAGTTCTAGGGTGAGGCATTTAGAGTTATGGTTCTGCAGTGTGTGTTCTAGGGTGAGGCATTTAGATTTATGGTTCTGCAGTGGGAGTTCTAGGGTGAGGCATTTAGAGTTATGGTTCTGCAGTGAGAGTTCTACGGTGAGGCATTTAGAGTTATGGTTCTGCAGTGGGAGTTCTAGGGTGAGGCATTTAGAGTTATGGTTCTGCAGTGGGAGGTCTAGGGTGAGGCATTTAGAATTATGGTTCTCTAGTGGGAGTTCTAGAGTGAAGCATTTAGAGTTATGGTTCTGCAGTGCAGTGTGAGTTCTAGGGTGAGGCATTTAGAGTTATGGTTCTGCAAAGGGAGTTCTAGAAAGAGATATTTAGAATTACAGCTCCACAGTGGGAGTTCTAGAACCAGGCATTTAGAACAGTAGTAGAACAGACAGAAGAGTTCTAGATTTTTTTAAAGCTGTATAAAGGAAGTTCTAACTCGAGATGTTTTGAACTAACACACTTTAAAAATGGTTCCATGTAGGCTATTTAGTAAAAGGCAAAAGGAAACGGTTCTATAGAGAACTATAAGCACTTAAAGAACCTTTTGCATGAGAAAAGTGTTCTTTGCATTGTGAAAGTTTTTCAGATTGATGGAAAATACAAGAATAAGGCAGTTCGAATCCATGTTCCACAGCCGGAGCTCCATAATAAGGTACTTAGAAATATGGTTCTGCAGTATGAGCTTTAGAACGAGACATTTAGAACTGGGGTTTTACAGTGGCGGGTCCAGAATAAAACATTTTAAATTTAACACACTTAAAACGGAGGGCTCTTCAGTGGTTCTATGAAATTCTTTCTATATAGTACCAAAAGCACTTAGAATCATGAAAAGGGTTCTTCAGAGAGTTCTATGAGTTGGCGGAAGATACATGATTTAGCCCTTTACAACTAGGGCTCTATAGTGGGAAATCTAGAACGAGGTACTTAGAAATATGGTTCTACAGTGAGAGCTCTTGGATGAATCATTTAACATTGCATAATGGAGGTTCTAAATTGGGGTGTATAAAACTCTTACTTTAAAAATGGTTCTTCAGTGGTTCTTCAGCAAAGAAAATGGTTCAATATAGAACCATAAACACTCAAATTATCCTTTGCACAAATCAAGGGTTCTTTTCATATTATAGGCAAATGTGCAATAGATGGTTCTATATAGAACCTTTTTTAAAAAATGGTTCTGCTAAGGCTATGATGTCAAGCTTGTAAAACATAGAGTGACTCTTTTTGGTGCTTAATGGAACCCTTTTCAAAATATGATATAGAACCATCTACACAATACGAAGAACCATTAATAGGTTCTACATACAGTGCAACACACGCTATATACAATGCAACACGCACTAACACAACACCACTGCATCAGCAGTGCAGTGGTGAGAATGAGCCACCACCCAAATTGTACCTGCTCTGTGGTGGTCCTTCTGCAGGGTAGACCCACAAGGTGCTCCTATATGATCAGTGGAGCTGATAAAATAGACAGTGAGTGTAGATACAGGGTGGTATACGTAATGAAGTGGTTGGTGGGGGTACAGGGTAACCTATACAGTTAGGTGCTAGCTACTAGCTAGCACCCTGAACGTCTCGTGTTTAGGAAGTATTCATTGTTTATTTACCAAATGCAGATTAACCACTGAAATACTGATATAATATTCCATCTTTGTTTCGTTTTGGTACCACCGGATACCACTAATCACAGGCTTGGTCAGTGAGTTCACCCAGCCTGTGTGCACAATGCAAGCGAAGCCTCCATGAAACGTCTGCGGTTGTTGGTTTTCTCCACAATTACATCATAGCTGACGCCAGACAAACGTCATCTCTACATGAAGTTTGCAGAAGCCTTTATTATGCATACAACCGTCAGAGGACCTCAGAAGACGTGTTGTAGAGACCCATGAGCTGGAAAAGGCCTCATAAGCGTTGCTACACACCTGGGTGTACTTCAATCCACAGTCGGACACATATTAGTCAGTCCCATATTAAATCTGCCTAAACAAAGTATATAGTATCTGTAGTGCACTGAAGATCCCTGGGTGGTGTTCTACTCCAGTCAGAGTTTCTAGTATACAGGTGGAGCTATCTTTATGGTGTGCTGCAGCCCATCATGCTCTGTGGCCTTACCAGCTCTCAGCCTGCTTTAGCTAGAGAAAATGCTGGTGGCTAACACTGGAGAGCAAAGCACAGCTCACTCTGAGTATAAATGTGGGTGTAGTGATTGTAGTGCGGTGTGTTTTCATCAGAATGAGCCTCAGAAAGTTAAAATATACGGGGGTCTGATAGGAAGATATAATAAGTATGAGACTCTCTTACTAGAGGATGGATCATTTTTAGAGTGGTAATAGGCCGAGGGAGCTAACAGCTAGGTTGAACCGTATTTTTCAGGGTGAACTGAGTAGCGTTAACAGCATGCTAGCTCTTAAGCAGTGGATACAGTAATAACAGCTCTGAGGGTAAAATGTTGGGTGTAGTGATTGTAGTTGGGGTGTTGTGTTCATTCAGAATGAGCCTCATTAAGTTAAATATACAGGTCTGAAGATTAATAAAAGATGAACTCTCTTTAGAGTGAAATAGCCGAGGGGAGCTAACAGCTAGGCTAACCATATCTCAGGTGAACTGAGCAGCGTTAGCAGCAGCTAGCTCTAAGCAGTGGATACAGTAATAACAGCTCTGAGGTAAATGTGGGTGTAGTGATTGTAGTGGGGTGTGTGTTCATCAGAATGAGCCTCAGTAAGTTAAATATACAGGTCTGAAGATAAATAAAAGATGAACTCTCTTTAGAGTGAAATAGCCGAGGGTGGCTAACAGCTAGGCTAACCGTATCTCAGATGAACTGAGCAGTGTTAGCAGCAGCTAGCTCTAAACAGGGTACTGTATCCCCTAACAGCTCTGAGGTAAATGTGAGATAACTGGTCACGTGACTGTATTGGTATACTACACTGTAGGTCAGAACTTGTCACTGTACTGTATACCACACACAGGGGGCGTATACAATATGCAGTACATACTACTGTAGTGTGTGGTATGCAGTATAGCAGTGTGCCATTTTAAATATAGCCGCACTGTCTACAAACAGAGGACATTGAAGACCACTTGGCAGGCTTGCGAGATGTGAGGAAGACCCCAAGGTCTACAGAAAGGCCTACAGAAGACTCTACAGACAATCGTTTGGCCATGTGTCCACAAAGGAGACCACTGCAAAAACATAGACTGTGTCCGAAATGGCATAATTAACCAGCATGTGCTGAACTCATCATCTTACCAATCTGCATTCCTTTCCAGCATTGTGCAAATCTAATATGCAGCTACAGGAAAGGTGGGTGGAGGTGATGCTGCTAAAGGGGGATGTACAGGTTCAAGAGTTCACCTGCTTTTTCCATCTCACATTATGAATGGTGCTCAGACACGAGAAATACAAACGTATATGTGTGTGTGTGTGTGTGTGTTTGAGTGTGTGTGTGCATGCATGTGTGTGAGTGTCTGTGTGCGCGTCTGTCTGTGTGCGTGTGTGTGTGTGTGTCTGTGTGCGTGTGTCTGTGTGTGTGTGTGTGTGTGTACGTGTGTGTGTGTCTGTGTGTGTGTTTGTGTGTATGTGTGTGTGTGTGTACGTGTGCATGTGTGTGTGTGTCTGTCTGTGTGTGTGTGTGTCTGTTTCTGTGTGTGTGTGTACGTGTGTGTCAGAGTGTGTGTGTGTGCGTGTCAGAGTGTGTGTGTGTGTATGTATGTGTGTGTGTGTGTGTACGTGTGTGTGTGTGTGTGTGTGGCTGTGCGTGTTGCAGTGTGTGCTGATGTGTCTGTTTCACTGTGTGTGTGTGTGAGTGTGTGTATGTTGTGTGTACGTGTGTGTGTGTGTGGTGACGTCTGTGTGCGTAATGTGTGTGTGCGTGTGTGCATGTGTACGTGTGTGTGTCTGTTTCTGTGTGTGTGTGTGTGAGTGTGTGTGTGTGTACGTGTGTGTGTCTGTTTCTGTGTGTGTGTGTGTGTGTGTGAGTGTGTGTGTGTACGTGCTTGTGTGTGTACGTGTGTGTGTCTGTTTCTGTGTGTGTGTGTGTATGTGTGTGTGTGTGTACGTGTGTGTGTCTGTGTGTGTGTGTGTGTCTGTTTCTGTGTGTGTGTGTGCGTGTGTGTGTGTGTGCATGTGTGTGTGTGTGTCTCTGTTTCTGTGTGTGTGTGTGTGTTATTAGTGTAGTTGGATTGTGTTGGCCTGTAATTGTGACCTAGATCAGTGTTTCTCAACCTATACATACCGAACCACCAGTGGACCATAAACCACCTGCTAGTGGTCTGTGGGCCTGTACAGTAGTTTCTAGTGGGCTGGAATCGTCATATATAAACAAACTAGTGTTATATTAGGTATATTTATATAAATATACGTATATTAATGTACACACGCACTAATAAAAACGTCACACTGTCAGGCTAGTTAATCATCGTCAGGTTGAGATGGCATAGCTCCTGGCCAGCCACTGATGGAGAGTTTCCTGGGGCACTTTCACAGCTCCCTTGTTTGAATTTGGACAGATCATCATTTTTCGTTTCCATCATTTTACCAGATTCCTTAGAGAAAATGTATTTATAGAAGTTGATTCCAGGGATCTGATTGGCCGCAATGTTTTGCAGCTAGGTGGGCCTAGAACCCCTGGCTTGGATCCCGATCAGGCCACATTGTGGTTAGTAATCAATGGAGAAATGCAGGTAATTCCGAAGAGGTCACTTACTGTTGCTTACAACTCGTAATGCGTTCTGAGGAAGTGGGTCCCAGTGTGGTTCGGGAGAACCCCTGATGAACCTAATAAACAGCAGGTTTCATGTAATGTTGTAACTGTCCTGGGAATTTCTTCATTTACACAATAACCTGCGGATGTGACGTCAGTGTTTCTATACTTTCGGCTGTGCAAAGTCATTTTAAACCCAGACTGGTGCCGGAGCTGTGGAAGCCTGATGGAGGGTCTGTGCTCTGTATCGTATCATGAAGGATTCAGTTCCAGTCTTATCTGTCGGCCTTCATTCCAAACACGCGGGAGCTCACCTTGTTAAATCGGTTAGTCTTGATCTTCAACAGCTGACCAGGTGTGCTCCTGCTTGGCGTTTAAAGGTGCAGTGTGGAACCTCTAGTGGTGAGGTTGCAGAGTGCAACCAATTGAACTGATCTAAGGAGTTATTATAATAAATAGCAGTTCAATTTAAGGTGGACTGGGAAAATTAGAACAGGAAGATGAATGTCTGCACTAGAATTTAATTGATGCACTTTTTAAGGTGGACTGGCAAAATTAGAACCAGAAGATGAATGTTAGCACAAGAATGTAATTGCTACACTATTTAAGGTGGAATGGGAAAATTAGAACCAGAAGCTGATTGTCAGCACTAGAATGTAATTGCTGCACAATTTAAAGTGGAATTAGAAAAAAAAAAGAAAAGAACCGGAAGCTAATTGTCAGTGCTAGAATGTTTTTGCTACACTTTTTAAGGTGGAATGGGAGAATTAGAACTGGAAGCTAATTGTCAGCGCTAGAATGTAATTGCTGCCCTATTTAAGGTGGACTTTGAAAGAAATTAGAACCGGAAACTAATTATCAGTGCTAGAATGTTATTGCTATACTTTTTAAGGTGGAATGGGAGAATTAGAACCAGAAGCTGATTGTCAGCACTAGAATGTAATTGCTGCACTATTTAAGGTGGAATTTGAAAAAATTAGAACTGGAAGCTAATTGTCAGTGCTAGAATGTGATTGCTGCACTATTTAAGGTGGACTTTGAAAGAAATTAGAACCGGAAACTAATTATCAGTGCTAGAATGTTATTGCTACACTTTTTAAGGTGGAATGGGAGAATTAGACCCAGAAGCTAATTGTCAGCACTAGAATGTGATTGCTGCACTATTTAAGGTGGAATTTGAAAAAAAAAAAATAGAACCGGATGCTAATTGTCAGTGCTAGAATTTTATTGCTACACTTTTTAAGGTGGAATGGGAGAATTAGAACCGGAAGCTAATTGTCAGCACTAGAATGTGATTGCTGCAGTATTTAAGGTGGAATGGGAGAATTTGAACCGGAAGCTAAATGTCAGTGCCTGAATGTAATTGCTTAGAAGAAGAAGTTGGAAGAAAATGCTGGAATGTAATTGCTGCACTATTTAACGTTGATAAAAAAAAGCTTGGAACAGGTGGAATGGGAAAATTTGAGCAAGAAACTAGCGAATAAGAAGATGACATCAGCCTGGTTGTTTTAATGTTGGTGGTATTTACTTTCTCTAAATGGCCTTACTAGAGTTAAAAGTATGGAGCTTCTGATAAATACGCACTATGGTGGGACATTTTGACAAGGATTCTTCTTCTTTCTCGGCCTTCCAGTCAGTGCTATAGCACCACCAAATTCCAGTCACTGTTTCAATGTAAACTGCGAAAGGAACGCCCAACAGTCAGTGTGAGGTGTGTTCATTCTAGGCTACTGTAATAACACTGCAGCTCTACATGGGAGCTTACATTAGATTAAAGGACAGTTTTGTATATTATATATTATATTTCTGCTCATATCTTCCCTCCCTAAATCTTACACATTGCTCCTTTAATGCCTCTAAAAGCTCCTTCATTGGAATTACCAAAGGAAATGATTACGAATACATCGGGTGATGCCTGAAACTTTGTTCTTCCTGTCATTGCCCGCATCAGATTTAAAACTCTGATGCTGGCCTACAAAGCCAGGAATGGACCAGCGCCTCCCTTCGCGCTTCAAGTACAGCTTGACTCAAACCGCCATCCCAGAGGACTCTCTTCTCTGTCCTGGCTCCCAGATGATGGAATGAACTCCCACTGGGCGTCAGAACAGCGGAGTCTCTCGCGGTCTTCAAACGCAGACTGAAGACCCATCTCTTCATAATGCACTTAAGTGAGTGAGCTCTAGTAGAGGTGTAAGTTGTGTGTATTGTGTTGACCTTATAACAACCTTTTCTCCTCTATAGGAATGAGCACTGGGCTGGGGTTGCCAGGTAATGCTTTACTTGCTCTATGTCTGTGTATTAATCTCTAGGTACCAGCACTGGCCCCCTGTTCGGGCAGTGTCTGAGCTCGTGGTGAGTTCTAGGCTCTACACTTCCTGTACTAGCTGGAATATTATCCAGTGGAACACTAAGCACGGCTGTAAGTCGTAAAGGGGTATATTAGTGTTGTAGACTTTACTATCTCTGGTTCCCGTCACTGCTGCTGTGAAGAAATCTGAATCTGTCGGTTTCTCCACAAGGAAGCATTCTCAATGACTTTACATTTTAACAACCGAGTTATGCAAATTCAAGTCAGTGGAATCAAACACGGTTGTTTAGGGAACCATGTGTGGATTCTATTGCATCACTCAGAGAACGCTTTTTAGACACTTCATGTATTACATGTAGAGCGTTCCTCAATATCCCTGTGTTATGGTGAGTCACTTCCCACATTCATTAAAGACTTCACATTTGACCTTGGCAAACGTTACATGGCAAAATGGCATAGGATCAATACAGTCCACAACAAGCTCACAGGACAAAAACGAGACCCCTGTAACAATGTGTACCACGAGCGCCAATAACAGCTGTGGTTGGATTTGGCATGGACTGGACAAGTTTCTGAATGAAGGCTACATCCATGTTCAGACAATCTACCCCCATAGATTTGTACAGTTGGGCCAGATTTGGTGGATGCCTTCCCAAGGGTCCAGTGGGCTGTTTACTGATGAAAGTCGATTCAAGCTAAGCAGAAAAGATGTTCAACAAGACACGTCAAGGAGGGCACCTTGGTGGTGGTGGTGGTATACAGTGGCCCTACACATTGGGAATGGTACAGTGACAAGCCCATACTACCTGAATAACATCAGTAGTCCAGTCATTGTGCCTAAGCATTAACCACACAGGCCTAATTTCACCTTCATGGACAACAATGCACCAGCTCATCATAAGGGACCAGCTGCTGAAGACTGGGGTCCCTCAAATGGAGTGGCCTGCACTTTCTCCAGACCTGAGTCCCATAGAAAACCTAGGGGATTAGCTGGGTCACCGTGTAGAGGCTCGTAACTCTGTACCCCAGAACCTCAATGACCTGAGGGGTACCCTTGAAGAAGAGTGGGATGCCATGCCTCAGCAGACGATAAGATGACGTTGTTGTCAAGCTGTAACTGATGCTCAAGGGCACATGAGAAGTTACTGAGACACTGGATTTTTTTTGTTAGGGTATTCCCACCACTTTTGTTGGCTTTGGCTTCAAGAAATTGTCTGAGATGGGGAATTCACCATTGCACCATTGCATGCTTCTACTTAAATGCCCTACTTAAAATAATTTTACTGTAGCATCAACTTAAAGAGAGGTTTAAGAGAGCATCTGAAAGTGATCACTGTCTCTAGTTGTACAGGTTCTGGGTTTGTGTTGGACCAGAATCCCTCAGTTCTGTTTGATTCTCTACACTACTGGAAGCATGTCTCCCAAACTCCAGATCAGATATTGTATTAGATCTGTGTATTTAGAAAATCACTAATGACCTCTAGAAGCCTGTTTTTAGAACCATGCTCACTGTGCATTTCATCGCAGCCACCGTTCACCAGTCTCTCTGTAGGTCACCTGAGGTCATCTTACGGTGGTTAGGAACATTGGACTGAGGTGGCGCTCATCATGGTCAGTAGAGAGTGGGTTTGGCCCTCTGCCAGTCTGTAGCCGTGTTGTCCTGTGTGTTTGCTGCTTGAGCTTGTTCTTATGAACCAGACGCTCACTGTATCTGCCAGTAAAGCTAGAACCCAACCTTCGGTTCCTCACCAAGAACCTGCTATACATGTGGAGATGCTGAGTTAAGAGGAAACTGGACTGGGCTCTTATTTATTTCCAGAGCTGTATAGGTGTGTGTATAATAACAGTATGTTTATTACGGAAGTTCTGACAGGATTAGTAGATCGTGTAACAGACTCACGGCACGGCAGGGTTCTACACCTGTTGCTAATTAGGCAAGTTCTCCTGAAACTGTTTTTATTAGCAGCAGCTGATTTGCTAGTGAAATGCGCAACACTGACGTGGTACTGTGGTCAGGATTGTTTGTCTATGCCCGTTAGGTCTTCGGTGAACGCCAGGCTAATACACTGCTCTGACACTTCCAGGCATAGTGGAACATTTAAAAACAGCTCCTAGCTCCTATACATTTACAGCATTTAGCTGACGCTCTTATCCAGAGCGACTTACAGGGTTAATCATATTACAGGTAGGTCAATGTAGTGTTAGGAGTCTTGCCCAAGGACTCTTATTGACGTAGCACAGCATAGTCACTCAGCCAGGGATTCGAACCCCAGTCTCCCACGTGTGGTGGTGGCTACTTGGCAGGTATTGGTGTTATCCACATATAGGGAGCATTAAGTGAGCAGGAAATCATTCCTGGGGCCTCATGTCCTGAGTCTAAGGGGTCGTGTTAGGCCAAACCACAGCCTAAACGTAAACTGGGAAACTGCTACAACAGCAGAATCATTGTTGCTGGAAGGCCTCCATTGTAACGTCAAAAAGCTGCTCTGCTGCCGTCGCTGATTCGTTTGCTGTACATATATGAGATTCTCTGCTTTACAGTGAGGGTCTGGAAATCGCCCATCTCACCCTAATTCATACGTATATGACTGTCCATAGGTTTCTAATGAAGATTCTCCATACTGTGAAGCTAATTTGGCTGCAGATAAATATATAGAATGATTAGACCTGTTTCATTAGTTGATGAATTTGACAGAAGAATCAAATTAGAAGTTTTGATTGACAAACTGAAAAGCTGATACCAAATAATTGCTAGTTATTTAGTAACTGAGTGATTCATAATCTGAATAATGATTTATCTTTGTCAATAATCCATCTATTATTTGACTGTCTATATCAAAGACATTTATTGCGGCCCTATGAATTATCATCTTACAACTCTGCCCTTCCTATGACGCCATGAAAAATGGAAATCAATTTCTGAAAATTAATATTTAGGATCTAGACTGTACAACAGTACACATATATCGTCGCTGTCCAAAGAAAAACATGTATCTCTATTTTTGTTGATTTTTACTTTTATGCCTCATTTGATCACATGAGCTACTCTTTACACTTTGTGGAAATTTCATGAAGAATGGACCAACAGAAATGGCTCAAAACTGCTTGGAAAGACGTCTGGTTCCATTGACTTCCATTCAAATTAAAGGAGGTTTTTGGCCTCTCCTGTAAAGTTGCCATTTTTGGGATACCTGGTTTTCTTTGGACAGTGACGATATATTACACAGTATACTCTATACATAACACTTTTGGTCGTACTTGATACTGAGTAGAACACACGTTTGCTTTATCAATCAATCAATCAATCAATCAATCAATATTTATTTGTATAGCGCTTTTTACAGCCAACGTTGTCTCAAAGCAGCTTCACAGAAAATCAGTTTGTTATAAAAAAAGAAAGACACAGAGTTAATGTACAGACATAGGAGGGGGGGACAGGGGGACCGGGTCCAAGCCCCCCTTGAGCAAGCCAGAGGCAACAGTGGCGAGGGAAAACTCCCTTGAGTAAGGAAGAAACCTCGAGAATAACCACAGGCTTTAGTAACTGGAGGTCAGCTGGACTCCACTCTTCACACCAAACTCCTAAAGAAGGTGTCAAAAATGAAAAGGGGAGGAAGGGAAAAAGGCCCCTTCGGAGCGATATCACAAAAGAACTACCTCTGGTGCTCTAGATCAGCGTTTCTCAACCTTTCTTCAGTCGTGGCACCCTTTATAAGTATGCAAAATTTTAAGGCACCCCAGGAACCTTTGCAATCTCTTTCGCTGCTTGCAAACCTAGCATTTTGTCCACAATAGCTGTACATGCTGGCAGTATGACCGTCTCGGCAATCGTGTGCGGCTTCTTAGCCTTAGCTACTATTTCGGCCACTAAATAGAGGCTTTCTCTACACTTCTGGCACACTTTATCATCACTTGCTCTTGGACCAAGTAGCTGTCGTCGTATTGTCTTTTCTTTGCCCTTGCTTTTGCCTTGCTGCTGGCCTCTGTTACACCAACTGCCCAAACTACCACTGAATGAAGAAGTTGGTGTCTCAGATTGTAAGAGTTATCTGATTCTCCAGCCTTCTAAAAAACAAAAAAAAAGTTTACACATGCTAGCTTGGTGGGGTCAGATGGCGTGTGGAACAAAAAAAAAAAAAACAACCAGTTTCACAGGTACTTTGCTAATCACGTTGCTGAGATAAGGGTCATATGAGATAAATTTGAATGATTTTTAAAGCGTATAATAAGCTTCAATTTTTAAAACTATAGTTTTTTATTTCACATCAGAATATTTTGACGGCACCCCTGATGAAGACAGACGGCACACCAGGGTGCCGCGGCACCCTGGTTGAGAAACGCTGCTCTAGAGTGGGACTGAGTTCTACTAAATGGGATTTGTAAGTGTTGAGAACCATGTTAAAGTTTACACATGTAAAGTTTACACACCAGTCAGATTGTACATTCCAGTGAAGAATTGTTTATTTACACCATATGACATTTATTTTAGACCGTGCCCCACGCTTGACAGCTCTACAGTGATCTTATCCTCGTGGTGGAGGAATCCCAAGATGCTCCCTGTGTAGTGAAGCCACGGCTTCTACACCCAAACCATGCCTCACCTGTTTATCAAACATACAAAGACATATACAGGGGTTGGACAATGAAACTGAAACACCTGGTTTTAGACCACAATCATTTATTAGTATGGTGTAGGGCCTCCTTTTGCGGCCAATACACCGTCAGTTGGTCTTGGGAATGACATATACTGCGTCCTGCACAGTGGTCAGAGGGAGTTTAAGCCATTCTTCTTGCAGGATAGTGGCCAGGTCACTACGTGATGCTGATGGAGATTCGTCCTTCTTGGTGGTATGCTGACATTACCCTGGATACCGTGGCTCTTGATACATCACAAAGACTTGCTGTCTTGGTCACAGATGCGCCAGCAAGACGTGCACCAACAGTTTGTCCTCTTTTGAACTCTGGTATGTCACCCATAATGCTGTGTGCATTGCAGTATTTTGAGCAGAACTGTGCTCTTACCTGCTAACTGAACCTTCACACTCTGCTCTTACTGGTGCAGTGTGCAATTAATGAAGATTGGCCACCAGGCTGGTCCAATTTAGCCATGAGACGTCCCCCACTAAAATGACAGGTGTTTCAGTTTCATTGTCCAACCCCTGTATATTCATCCATAAGCTGCACCACACGTAGAAGCCAGCTTCATGAACGACACGTAGAAGCTAGGTTTCAGTAAGGAGCCATCTGGGGTTCAGGCCTTTCCCATACCTTGATGGTTCTTCATGAGGTTCTTTAGTAAAGGCAGTACATCTGTTGGGTAGCATGGATTCGGTATAGAACCATTATATGCCTAAAGTGTTTTTCACATGGTACAATGGTACCATTTAGAACCATACAGGTTCTTTCTACTACCATAACCATAGGGAGTGGTTCTATACAGGACCACATACAGCATATTCTCTATCAATCCACAGAACCATTTCACCATGCAAACATACATTTAAGCCTGAAATGGTTCTAATTTGAACTTATGGTTCTATATATAACACATGGCTTTACTTAGGAACCGGTGAGGAACCTTTACATAGAAAATCAATGCACAAATAAAAATGTAATATGCAGAAAATTCCGAAAACATGTTCCGATTGATCATTTTCCAGCTTTGCTTCATGGTCATGTGATTACTAATGCCTTACAAATGGGTCAGCGAATAAGTCCGAATCTAACAGCTGAAGTTTTCCAGTCTGGAAGGGATGAGAACCGCCTGGAACCCGCCCATTTCTTCGCTCTGTCTGCTTCTCCATCATTGCAGTGGGGAGCTCTTCATGGGAATCAAAATGCTGGACTCCATAGTCTGGATTAAAGGCACTGCAAAAGAAAAGAGTTCAGGTAAGAAAGGTGCCAATCAAACTAGCTATATCATACCAGAGGGGGCACTAGCCAGCAGATACCTAGTACCTAGTATGTATAGAGTTAAGCAAGTACCAATGCCTGCACCAATGCCTGCTGCCACACACACGTAAACATATCATGTGCAGTTTGAGGATTGCCCACAAGATGGTGCCAACAGTTTGGCTATAACTCCCTCAAAACAGTCAGTGCCCTCACATGGATCTGCTCCGAACCAGATCCGGAATGCTTGATCCAATTGAGCCAGGTTTATAAAAGAACCTGAGTGGTTTTCAGTGGATTCGTGTCTGAAGAGCCACAGAAGAAGGACGACTGGGGACGGTACGCTCATTTAACCGTAGGTTTGTAAACATGTGTGTCCAGGTTTACACATTACTGAACTAAAAAGGCCTGGGCCACATAAACTAGTTTACCTGCTGAGCTTAGAGGTGACTACACACTAACACCTCCCCCTGAGGAGACGTGACAGTTCCCTCTCCCCTATCCACAACACACGGACATACATTTACACCACCAGTTTATGCTTCATGCTTTAAAAGTTCAGGCACAGATAAAAGTAGAAGGTTCTCCTTATGCTTGTCTTAAAGCTTCACTGTAGAATAAGAGTGAAGACACCAAACTATAAACCAGCACTCATGGAATTATACAGTCCACCTTAAATCCTCCAGAATGGAGCTTTACAGGAGGATGAACCAGCTTTCGGATGTAGACGGGAACCAGAACGGGACTTTTACTCATTAGCTCTGGAGCTGGCACCATGTGCTTGAGGCTCATACCCACGTTAACGGGGTACTCATCCCCAGCGAGTCACACCGGAGCACCCTGACATTTCTATACACACACACACACGTGTTCTTTTCTCTCAAGCCCGAGTGGTCTGTACAGGAACCCAAACTCTAGTTCTACAATATAGTGATAAACACGTGACCAGCATGGAGTGAGGTGCTTTCTGTTATTTTACATATCTTACAAAAATACATTTAGCATACTTAATTTATGAAGTGGTGACAAAGTGGCTAAATTAATATTATTAAATATATATATATATATATATAATTAATTAAAATGCTGTTATACTAATACTGTTTTATTTTGTTCGGTTAAGGGCTTCAGGTTACTTTTGGTGCATCCTTAGTATACACACACACACACAGGCTATATATACATGTGTGTATATATATATATATGTACTGTAGTATCATCACTGTCTAAAGAAAAACAAGTATCTCCAAAACTTTACAGGACAGTCCAAAAACCTGTGTGTGTGTGTGTGTGTGTGTGTGTGTGTGTGTGCATGTGTGTGTGTGTGTGTGTGTGTGTGTGTGTGTGTGTGTGTGTGTGTGTGTGTGTGTGTGTGTGTGTGTTTGTGTGTGTGTGTGTGTGTGCGCGTGTGTGTGTGTGTGTGTGTGTGTGTGTGTGTGTGTGTGTGTGTGTGTGTGTGTGGTGCAACTACTTGTTGCTCTGTACGAATGAATACATCAACTCTTGTGTATTCATCTATCAACTCTTGAATCAGTTCTGATTATCAGCCTGGTTTTATCCATCTATCTATCTATCTATCTATCTATCTATCTATCTATCTATCTATCTATCTACTGATGCTGCTGTCGTGTTTTAAGTAAGCCAATCACATCTGTAAATATCCCATTGTACTCAGTTCAGTTGTAACAGCATGAACCTGCCCACTTCTACCCCTGTTTCTTTTATACTGGACATTTTCTCCACGGAATGGGAAAACTCAGTGCAAGCTGCCTTCGTGTTTCCATGGCAGCAGGTTTATGGATTGATTCTGAATGTCATTGTCATGTTAAAGCGATGCATGTATTAATAACTTTGTGCCCAGTTCAGCCATGAGTTAGAGATCTGTGGTGAATTCAGTGAAAGGGTGATCTAATCATTTGAAGACCTCACACACAAACGCTAGTACAAACCAGTTCAGACCCGCCAGAGCAATGTAAGGTGTGCAGCAATGTGATCAACTCAGAGCCCCTAGGGTGACATCCAAGTTAGGGGCCTCCTTTCCCACACCATCATGGTATATGTTATAATTAGTTATAATTAGTCATAATATGGTCAAAAATGCCATTTTAATCAGATTAATATATGGCGTACAACTTTCCCAGACCAGCCTGGCTGTTAATACATATGGGCACATTTGGGTTGGGATGTATGGACGGCAGGGCTGGACTGGGAATTACATTTAGACCACAGACTCCTAGACTTCAGGCCTAGTCTGTCAAGACTAGCCCAATACAACCACAGTGACCCAGCCCCACCAACAAGGCCACCGAATGTCCTACTATCATGATGACAGTTCTGTTTGAATTACAATGCATGAGTCTGAACGTGAAAGAATCCGTCACTTGGCTAAGAACAGCAATAACGATGGTTGCCACATGTTCGGTTTTTCAACTCCAGTTCCTGGACGGATGCCTATAAGTCCTCTTTTCAGGATGAACTATGTAAACAGTTCACTTCCGAACAATATTATGTGTGCCATTGGCTCGTGTGTCTATCTCACAAGACATGCCTTGCATTTCATTGGTTTAACAAGGTCATGTGACGTTGTGACTCGCCTCCTCACCCTCTAAATGCTAATCATTTAGTAAGTAAAGCAATAATTAAGTGTTATATAGGTTATATAGTATCATGCCCGACCCCCCCCCAACTTTAAGATGTGCTTCTTTTGGGGGTGGGATGTCCTCCTTTTTGGGTTTATGAAAGCGACCACCGTAGCGGTGAGTGTTAATTAGCTAGCTAGCTAGCTAGTTTGATGGTACATTAACATTATGCTAACCCTCTTTAGCATTAGTGTACAAGTAGACTCAATGAACTGGCTAACGTACCTCGTACTTTGCCTCTGCAGCTCCGCAAACTTACATATCATGTACCTTTAATTTCTTTGTATCTTGATTCTGTTATTTCCTGATTGTTTAATCAGACCTCCCCCATGTTTCACTGTGTAGCAGCCTTCACTGTGTACCTTGGCTATAATCGCTGCTATATATAATCAAGCTTTGTCCTATCGGTGGCGTCCTTCAATTGATCAATGGTCACGCACACAGAGAACCATGTTTGGATATGTCCACTCCAGTGTTCGCCCAGCACGTTCCAGTGATCCCAGGTCAATCTCCATTCATTTCATATAGGACTACAACCATGCATTTATCTCCCTCTCTCTCACTCTTTCAGCAGCCCACTCTCATATCCATATTGGCTCACCAGGAGTTGTCTGAGCCCTCCTGATGGCCGATCCATCCCTGACGAATGGACTGAAAGTTTTTAATCTATGCTTTTCCTGTTTAAGTGGGCTACCAGGGAAAACCGATTCAGGTCAATTTCCCTCAAGGAGTCAATTACTTAGGCAATATGACAGTATCTACCATTATCATGATAAATGATGTGACGGTTCAGCTTTTCTAAACATATCATGGATATGCTGGATTACGAAGGGAGCGTAATTATTTAATCTCACTGGTTTAAGTGCAACACAGCATGTTGAATGTTGAACACATGTCGTTATGTACATATTCATAGTATAGTAAAGTAAATCTGACACTATTCCAGCTTATCAGATATGAACAGATATTACGATTTTGCTGTATCGCCAGCTCCGCTAATAGTCCATATGCGCTGTTTTGCAGTCAGTAAGGAACATGACTCATAGTGCTAGTTTGGTAAACGATTAACATGGTAATATTATCATTAGCATAGAATCTAAGCGACTGCTTTCAATGCTTAACACCCAAAAAGACAACCCAATGTCTCACCTGTGTAGAACACGTTAGCATCCCAGCCCTCTTTTAGCCAGGCTGAGTTTCTGGTCTCCTCTCTGGACTGCAGGTCCTTATAAGCTGCGGATAAATCAGCATATTACATACAGCACAGTAAAGCATGTAGCTATTAGGCATGAGAGATACAAACACACAGCTGATTGTCACATATACAGTATATAAGCTCACTGGACTGAATATTAGTTATCTGTGACTGAAGTATAGCTTCACAAGCACCAATGACATCTGCGATTGGATTTTGGCATCCACCAAATCTGGACCAACTGACCAATTCAACTCTTGATGCAAGAGTGACTGAACACTGATGTGGCCTCCACCCCGATATCTGTCCAGTCCAAATCCAATCCCAGATGTCATAAACTGGAGTTAAACTGAAGCTACACTGGAGCTAAACTGGAACTAAACTGGAGGTAAACTGAAGCTAAACTGGAGCTAAACTGGAGGTAAACTGAAGCTAAACTGGAGTTAAACTGAAGCTAAACTGGAACTAAACTGGAGATAAACTAAAGCTAAACTGAAGAAACTAAAGATAAACTGGAGCTAAACTAGAGATAAACTGTAGTTAAACTGAAGCTGAACTGGAGCTAAACTGGAACTAAATTGGAGTTAAACTGAAGCTAAACTGGAACTAAACTGGAGATAACCTGGAGCTAAACTGGAGAAACTGAAGATAAACTGGAGCTAAACTAGAGATAAACTGGAGCTAAACTGAAGCTAAACTGAAGCTAAACTGGAGTTAAACTGAAGATAAACTGTAGCTAAACTAAAGATAAACTGGAGATAAACTGAAGCTAAACTGGAACTAAACTGGAGTTAAACTGAAGCTAAACTGGAACTAAACTGGAGCTAAACTGGAACTAAATTGGAGTTAAACTGAAGCTAAACTGGAGTTAAACTGAAGCTAAACTGGAACTAAACTGGAACTAAATTGGAGTTAAACTGAAGCTAAACTGGAACTAAACTGGAGTTAAACTGAAGCTAAACTGGAACTAAACTGGAGTTAAACTGAAGCTAAACTGGAGCTAAACTGGAACTAAATTGGAGTTAAACTGAAGCTAAACTGGAACTAAACTGGAGTTAAACTGAAGCTAAACTGGAACTAAACTGGAGCTAAACTGGAGCTAAACTGGAGCTAAACTGGAGTTAAACTGAAGATAAAGATAAAAACTAAAGATAAACTGGAGCTAAGTGAACGAGACATTCCCTGCACTGTAGCACCTCTTCCCAATCTATGGATCCCATCACTCACACCCCACAGGTATTTACAGCCCCATCATCCTCATGCAGCGCCCTCTGCAGGAGCCTGAAGTTACTACCACCTTAAACATGCAAGGTGGCTTATTGTTTGTCCAGTGAGCTTATACATAACACAAGAGAAGAAAATGCTGCTCTGCCTTGTGGTTGGAAAATCCTAGAGCTAAACTTACCCCACAGATGGTGAACTACATACAGCTCTCCAATCTGTGTGAAGAACCCTCCCACAGCCTCGTTGTTCTCTTGGCGGTATTTGATAGCTCGGGCCCTGTCCATTGGAAAATACCAGTCAAATATAAAACATGGTGCATTGGTACAACATATTCACAAGTCTTATACAAGCCTGTGCTGCAGACTTACCAGTGATTTCCCCATTCTATCATAGTGCCAGGCTTCAACGTCCATGCAAGAACAAAAGCAAAGAAGTAAGCATAGCATATTAGCATGCTATTCTCTGTTCTTAAACAGGTGAAATAAGCTAATACCCTGAACTCACAAAGATAGAAACTAGCATCTGAGACACTCACTCATACCCAGACTCTTACCAGTGATGGTTCTTCAAGTGTCCTTTCTTTATAAAACCATGAACACTCAAAGAAACATATCGCCAAAGAAAAATCTCCATTTTTGTTGATTTTTACTTTTCTGCCTCATTTGATCACATGAGATGCTCTTTACACCGTGTGGAACTTTCATGAAGAATGGACCAACAGAACTGGCCCATAACTGCCTGGAAAGACGTCTGGTTCCATTGACTTCCATTCAAACTGAATGAGGTTTTTGGCCTCTCCTGTAAAGTTGCCATTTTGGAGATACCTGTTTTTCTTTGGACAGCGATGATATACCTGCTTCAATTGTTCTTTACATAGGCTATTAGTTCTTCAGAGTTGTATGTGGTTCTACAGTGCTCCTTGAAAGTTGGAGAACCATTTTCTACATGAACCTGACCTACGATGTTATCAAAACCCCAATAGAAATCCCAACAATACACATAACACACACAACTCTATAGTTTCTAATGCTATATATGGCATCACTTTGCTTGTCTGGCAACTGATGGAGTCAGATCTTCTTCTAGTAGGAAGCATGTGCATGTGAGCAGTTCTTTCTGAGTGCCAGTGTGTGGACTCCATACACAGTAAATCTCCTTTTACCTTTAGTCTGTATGTCCTCAGTTCATATATATTTGGTCCAGATCTGGGTAAGGGGTCGTTCCAGAAGCTGAACTCCAGGAGGAGCTGGTTCCGTCGTGAGATCAGCATTTTACTCCTCTCTTTGCGAAATTCAAGATACGCCTGAACATAGTGGAACCAGTATATTAGAGTGAAGTTTAGGAAAGTACAACTATCAACTATTGTCTATCTTATCAGCTCCACTGACCATATAGGAGCACCTTGTAGTTCTACAGTTACAGACTGTAGCCCATCTGTTTCTCTGTGTACTGTATTACCCTGTTCTTCAATGGTATTACCACAAGTATTACCACAAAGAGGAAAACTTGAATGTTAATGTGCAAAATACCTTGTTACGTCGAAGTTTGCTTAGGCATTCTGTTAGTGCTGGATATCCACCGTAGTATCTCCACAGATGCACTACAACAACCGAACAACAGGTGTCACCACAGCACCATATCACATCTTGGTGACATTTAAGAAGACAAATCTCACAAACTCTTTTTAGACTTTAGAGATTAAAAAAATCACATGTAGTATAGTAGGGCATCACTTAGTGTACCACTTTACTCAGTGTACCACTTCACTCAGTGTACAGCATCACTCAGTGTACAGAATCACTCAGTGTACCACTTCACTCAGTGTACAGCATTACTTAGTGTACAGCATCACTTAGTGTACCACTTCACTCAGTGTACCATTTCACTCAGTGTACCACTTCACTCAGTGTACTGCATCACTTAGTGTACAGCATCACTCAGTGTACCACATCGCTCAGTGTACAGCATCACTCAGTGTACAGCATCACTCAGTGTACAGCATCACTCAGTGTACAGAATCACTCAGTGTACAGCATCACTCAGTGTACAGCATCACTTAGTGTACAGCATCACTCAGTGTACAGCATCACTCAGTGTACCACTTCACTCAGTGTACAGCATCACTTAGTGTACAGCATCACTCAGTGTACAGCATCACTCAGTGTACAGCATCACTCAGTGTACAGCATCACTTAGTGTACAGCATCACTCAGTGTACCACTTCACTCAGTGTACAGCATCACTTAGTTTACCACATCACTCAGTGTACTGCATCACTCAGTGTACCACTTCACTCAGTGTACAGCATCACTCAGTGTACCACTTCACTTAGTGTACCACTTCACTCAGTGTACAGCATCACTCAGTGTACAGCATCACTCAGTGTACAGAATCACTCAGTGTACAGCATCACTCAGTGTACAGAATCACTCAGTGTACAGCATCACTTAGTGTACCACTTCACTCAGTGTACAGCATCAATTAGTGTACCACTTCACTCAGTGTACAGCATTACTTAGTTTACCACTTTACTCCGTGTACAGCATCCCTTAGTGTAGAGCATCACTCAGTGTACAGCATCAATTAGTGTACAGAATCGCTCAGTGTACAGCATTAATTAGCGTACCCCATCACTCAGTGTACAGAATTACTTAGTGTACAGCATCACTTAGTGTACCACTTCACTCAGTGTACAGCATCAATTAGTGTACCACTTCACTCAGTGTACAGCATTACTTAGTTTACCACTTTACTCCGTGTACAGCATCCCTTAGTGTACAGCATCACTCAGTGTACAGCATCACTTAGCTTACAGAATCACTTAATGTACAGCATCACTTAGTGTACCATTTTGCTCAGTGTACCACTTCACTCAGTGTACAGCATCACTTAGTGTACCACTTCACTCAGTGTACAGCATCACTTAGTGTACAGCATGTATTGAGAGTATCTGTGCTGTATCTGTGACTACAGAAAGGTATTCTATGACACCCACCTGCCTGGTCCTGCTCTCCATACCATGCGTTCCAGCTTCCCACCAGTTCACAGGGGTAATCCGTAGCATTGTGCAGCTCTTTATGGACCTCAGTTCTGATGGGACATACAAAGCACATTACACGCACTTGACTAAAGACCTCTCGCTGTGTTCTGAATGTAAAACCTTTTCTTCATTTTAGAAAAAGTAACGACCGGCTGGTATTCCATTTAAACAGCTAGTTCGGGGCCAGAAGCGCTGACTCTTTAAAGGGCATTTTTACTGCCTGAGATTCAGGAACACTTTAAATACACAGATTAGCATATCGTCACTGTTCAAAGAACAACAAGTATCTTCAAAATGGCAGGTCTGCAGGAGAGGCCAAAACCTTCTTTATTTTCTATGCAAGTTAATGGAAAGAGGTTTAATTCCAAACAACTGTGTCAGAGTATTTTCACGCAGAAAAATATTTTCACAAAATGTATTTATGGGATGTTCATGAGTGGATTTCAAAAGTCTATCTATCTATCTATCTATCTATCTATCTATCTATCTATCTATCTATCTATCTATCTATCTATCTATCTATCTATCTATCTATCTATCTATCTATCCATCCATCCATCCATCCATCTATCTGTCCAACTTATGAATCTGAGAAAAACGTAATATTGAAATGCTGAATGTATTGTCCTATGACATAATGTTTTTCGCTCACCTCTAATTCCTATCACCAGCCCTATCAACAATTCCTGATCTGGTAAGTTCCTTTAGAACAGCATTTCCCACCAAATCACCCAGTTTAGCACCAGTTTAGCTCCGGTTCATCTTCAGTTTAACTCCAGTTTAGCTCCGGTTCATCTTCAGTTTAGCTCCAGTTTAGCTCCGGTTCATCTTCAGTTTAACTCCAGTTTAGCTCCGGTTCATCTTCAGTTTAGCTCCAGTTTAGCTCCGGTTCATCTTCAGTTTAGCTCCAGTTTAGCTCCGGTTCATCTTCAGTTTAGCTCCGGTTCATCTTCAGTTTAGCACCAGTTTAGCTCCGGTTCATCTTCAGTTTAACTCCAGTTTAGCTCCGGTTCATCTTCAGTTTAACTCCAGTTTAGCTCCGGTTCATCTTCAGTTTAACTCCAGTTTAGCTCCTGTTCATCTTCAGTTTAGCTCCAGTTTAGCTCCGGTTCATCTTCAGTTTAGCTCCAGTTCATCTTCAGTTTAGCTCCGGTTCATCTTCAGTTAGCTTCAGTTTATCTCCAGTTTAATTCCAGTTTAGCTCCAGTTTATCTCCAGTTTAGTTCCAGTTTAGCTTCAGTTTAACTCCAGTTTAGTTCCAGTTTAGCTCCAGTTTAGCTTCAGTTTAACTCCAGTTTAGCTCCAGTTTAGCTCCAGTTTATCTCCAGTTTATCTCCAGTTTATCTTCAGTTTAACTCCAGTTTAGCTCCAGTTTATCTCCAGTTTAGCTTCAGTTTATCTTCAGTTTATCTCCAGTTTATCTCCAGTTTATCTCCAGTTTATCTCCAGTTTAGTTCCAGTTTAGTTCCAGTTTAGCTTTAGTTTGTCCCCTAATGTCAAATAGCTGTTGTACAGTGTGTGTACACTTCCTGATGAATGGACCAAAAGAAATGGTCAGATATTACACTGGGGGTAAAAGTGTGGTTCCACTGATTCCACTGATGCTCTTCCTGTTCCTGTAAACGTATCCTGTTGGAGGTATGAGGTTTTTGCTCTACAGATATACAGATTTATATATATATATATATATATATAGAGAGAGAGAGAGAGAGAGAGAAATTCTGCTGGGGTTCCTGTTAGTGTAAGTGTAATAAAGCTGTCAGAGAATATCTACTTACGACAGGTTGTTGTAGTCCTCCAAGAACTCCGGTTTGACATTGTGAACTGGAACAAAGGTTTAAGGCGGTGATTATTGCACAACAGTCGTCCACATGTTGCATCAGATTTCTGCATGTAGAGAAACTAGCCGTTACGCAATACTGAAGATCCACATTAAGAACTCCTACACGGTTAATTTCACACAGGCATTCACAACAAACCAGCTCACTCGCTTGCAGCCCTGATTCTCCCGCTCTGCTCAGTTTAGCTGGAGGCAGTGGAGGGCTTCGCAAACTCACACTGTATTTTGTAGAGGCCGCTGGTCTCTTTCTTGGAGAGCAGGTTGGAGTGGGCATCTTTCCTGGCGTCTGCCTTGTGTGCAAATATGGACTTCAGCCAACCGCCATCACTCTTATTCGCCAAGCCCCTAATAGAAAATTATAGTTATAGTTTTATAGTGTTAGTTATATCATAAAGTTATAGTGGACATTATGAAACAGTCAGAAGCAGTAATCTGATTCTCTGTATACTGCATTACCCTGTTCTTCTAGGGTCAGGACCCCCACAGGACCATCACAGAGCAGATATTATGTGGGTGGTGGATCATTCTCAGCCCTGCAGTGACGGTTTTGTGTTAGTGTATGCTGCACTGGTGTAAGTGGATGAGACCCAGCAGTGCTGCTGGACACCTCATTGTCACTGCTGGACTGAATCATCCACCAACCAAAACTATCCAGCTGACAGCGTCCTGAGGGCAGCGTCCTGTGGGCAGCATCCTGTGGGCAGCGTCCTGAGGGCAGCGTCCTGTGCCCACTGATGAAGAACTAGAGGATGACCAACACTGCACAGTGCAGCAGCAGATGAGCTATCGTCTCTGACTGTCCATCTACAAGGTGGACCAGCAAGGTAGGAGTGTCTAATAGAGTGGACAGTGAGTGGACACAGTGTCTAAACACTCCAGCAGCACTGCTGTGTCTGATCCACTCACACCAGCACCACACACACTAACACACCACCACCAGTGCTGAGAATGATCCACCACCCACATCATACCTGCTCCATGGTGGTCCTGTGGGGGTCCTGACCATTGAAGAACAGGGTAATACAGTATACAGGGAAACAGATGGACTACAGTCTGTATCTGTAGAACTACAGGCTGTCCCTTATGGTCAGTGGAGCTGATAACATGGACAGTGAGTGGAGATACAAGGGTTTTATGTCATGGCTAATTGGTGTATAGGATGAATCATAATGGAGGTCTATTTCCCAGAAGTCTAGATTGCATTTTGGAGCTAACCCCTTTAAGTTTGTCTTGCTCCTCACCTGCTAACTCAGAGAAGCCTGAAGGGGCTGGATGTGACTTGATTCAACTGAGTGGTTGAGAGATGCCTGAAAGCATCCTTAAATAAAATCGCATTACTTCAGTGACTCATTGACTTTAGTTAATAAGTCTGGCGTCCACACAACCACAGGCCCTAAAGCAGGATGCCCAGAAACTATCAGGACAGGAAATGAAGTCTGAGAAGCCACACTCATTTTGAGATCCAAAAAAGCAGTCCAGGTGCTGAACCAACACAGCACAACGGCATTAAAGTGGACTGTAGCCAATTCCTTGTGTGTGTGTTCAAAGGAGGCGGCATGGTGGCACAGTTGGTAGCGCTGTTACCTCACAGCAAGAAGGACCAGTGTTCGATGGAACCCTGGGAGTGCAGGGGCCTTTCTGTGTGGGGTCCCTATGTCTATGTGGGTTACCACCCAAAGTCCAAACCATGGGGTAAGGTGAATTGCTAAATCGCCCCCCACCCACTTAGGTGTGGGTGAATGTGTCCGTTGACCCTGTGATAGTTTGGTGGCCTGTCCAGGCTGTTTCCTGCCTTCAGCCTATTGAATGCTGGGATATGGTCCCACAACATGTAATGATGAAGTGGAGAGAGAGGAGTGTATTTGAGATTTGTGTGTTGACGGTAACAACTGAGATTTCTTTACAGTGATGGTGGTGCAGGGGTCCATGGTCACCATGACTACAACACAAATATAGTGGTTGGTGTGGCACAATGGGTAACACCACTACTCACCAGGAAGCTACTGTCCCATGTGGGAGACTGGGGTTCGGTTCCCGTTCTGGGTGACTATGCTGTGCTACACCAATAAGAGTCCTTGGGCAGGACTCCTAACACTACACTGGCCCACCTGTAATATGATTAACCTTGTAAGTCGCTCTGGATAAGAGCGTCAGCTAAATACCGTATATGTAAATATAGCCATTTTATTTGGCATCCAAAACCACCAGTGGACCTACATGTGTCCTCTGAGCTTATGTATGTAACATTGACGGTGGTAAAATAGTGGTAGATCTGAGAACATAACATTTCAGTGACCATATATTGCCTCACAACACCACACAATATCTCTGACACTGGGCAGCGTATTTATAGTTATCACATTTCATTAGACTCCTCAGATGCCTGGTTCCTATCACCATCACTGTGAACAATCCTGTTCCTCTAGAATGAAGCATTTCACACCAAACCACTCTGGCGTTATTTTATTTAAACCATAATTATTTAATGATGTGGAAATTTAGAAGATTAGCCTGCATGCACCTTTTCAATGGGAATGTAGTAAAAAATCAAGAAACAATCACATAACAGCGTCTGAGGCATCAGGTAGCATATCGCCGCTGTCTACAGAAAAACAAGTATCTCCAAAATGGCAGCTTTATAGGAGGGGCCAAAAACCTCATGCAATTTTAATGTAAGTCAATGGAACCAGACGTCCTACCGAGCACTTCTGGGCCATAGGCCCTTTTCACACTTCCGCATTCTTTTTTTCCGGAAACACGCGCGGATGGGTAACGCTAGTTCCGCTAAACAGTAAACAGTGATGGCAGAGTCCAAGAACAAGAGATTTTGCAGTGTACCAAGGTGTTCGAACTCAAAACAAAAGCAGCCGTATCTCAGTTTCCATGGCTTTCCGGCTGACGGCGAGCAAAAGAAAAAACGGGTGCGTGCGATAAGGAGAGATGAAGGGGTAAACTTTGCGATTCGGCGCGGGAGTACCTTTGTGTGCAGCCGGCACTTCACTGCTGCGGACTACATAGAGGGAAGCTCGCGGCTGAAACCGGGTGCTGTTCCCACTCGGTTTCAGTGGAACAATTTTCACGTCCCCCCTCATAAGCTGTCAGCGTTTGAAAGAGCAAGCTCTCGCCGGGGAGTAGAAGCCAACCGGCAGACCATGTATAACCTCAAGTTTGTGTGGCTCCTCGTTCTTCCTCATTGATCGGTAGCATCTAGCTCTGACTATCACCTTGTTGTCGACTATATTGGACACTGAATAAACAATAACACTTAGCCTATCATTCCCGTAACGAGGATTAGCTTGTTGTGCTAGCGTGTTAGCAGGCATAGATGTAAACAAAGCTTACGTTAGCTGACGTTACTTGGTTTGCTAGCGAACCTAATCGGGAGCTGCGAATAAGGAGCTAACTTCAGCCTCGTAGATCACGTTAACTAAAGCAGTCAGTATCATTCATAATATTTACTATTTGCTTAAACTAGACATATTTAACATTCAACGCTAGTATATGATGCATATACATTAAATGCTAGTTAGCTAGCTAGCACAGATGTAAACAAAGCTAACATTAGCTGGCGTTTCTTTACCCTGATAGCTGTGAAGGAACTCTTCAACAAAGAATTTGTAGCCTTTGTTTATTTTAGAGTCCTTCGTTGAGGAATATTTTCCAACGATCCTGGAAACATCCTTAAATTTCAGTCTCGACAGCGATAAAGTGAAATGTTTCATGGTCAGCCGGGAGTACAGGAACTTGTACTACCCAGCGTCGACGTATTTCCGCTTTTTTGTGAAAAGGGCCTATTCCAGCTGGTCTGTTCATCATGCAAATCTCACAAAATGTAAATGGCAGCGGCTGTTTTCAGATGCATAAAAGTCAAAATGGACAAAAATAGAGATACATGTTTTTCATTGGACAGCGACGATATTCATAATCAGTTCCTGTAACAGCTTTAGAGGCATTCAGCCCCTCAGACTTGTAGTTCCGACTGAGCCCCTACGCTAATCCTTCATTAATAAAGCTTAACCACAAATACTGAGGCCAGGAAATACTATATTCAGGTCATAAGTGACTATAATGAAGCCACAAAATAATAAACTGAGGCCACACATTACTATATTGAGGTCACAAATACTATACTATAGTGAGGGAACATATGACTTTATTGAGGCCACAAATTCATATACTGAGGCCACAGAATACTATGCTTAACCAACAAATCACTATATTGAGGCCACAAGATACTTTACTGAGGTCACAAATCCCTATATAAGGGGACATATAACTATATTGAGGCCACACTTTACAATACTGAGTCAACAAATTCATATAGTGAGGCCACAGAATACTATGCTTACCCACAAATGACATCACCGAGGTCACAAATCACTATATTGATGGTACATATTACTATATTGAGGCCACGTTTTGCTATACTGAGGTCACAAAATACTATGCTTACCCACAAATGACAATATCTAGGTCACAGAAAATTTTACTGAGGTCACAGATCACTATATTAAGGGCATGTATTACTATGCTTAGCCAGCAAATGACTATACTGAGACCACATGGTACTTTACTGAGGTGACAAATCAGTATATTGACTCCACAGTTGAATATAGGAAGCCCATGTGACTATGCTGAGGCCACAAATGACAATGTTGAGGCCACATTTTATTATGCTGAGGCCAAAAATGAGTATGCTGAGCCTACACATTAGTACACTGAGGACAAAAATGGATATTGTTTTCACAATGTTCTATACAGAGGTCACACTTTACAGTCTTGGGTATACAAATGACCATATCAAGGCCACAAATGAATATTTTGAGGCCACATACTGTATTACTGTAACAGGCCAATGATTACCATATCGGGGCCAGGTGTTACTATATTGAGCCCATAAATTACTATATTGAGGCCACATATTGTGATGTAGAGGCCACAAATTACTGCATTAATTGCACAATACACCATGTAGAGGCCACAAATTACTATATTGAGCCCACAAATTACTATATTGAGGTCACAAATTACTATATTGAAGTCACAAATTACTGTTTTGAGGCCACATATTACTGTAACAGGCCAATGATTACCATATCGGGGCCAGGTGTTACTATATTGAGCCCACAAATTACTATATTGAGGTCACAAATTACTATATTGAGCCCACAAATTACTGTTTTGAGGCCACATATTACTGTAACAGGCCAATGATTACCATATCGGGGCCAGGTGTTACTATATTGAGCCCATAAATTACTATATTGAGGCCACATATTGTGATGTAGAGGCCACAAATTACTGCATTAATTGCACAATATACCATGTAGAGGCCACCAATTACTATATTGAGCCCACAATTTACTATATTGAGCCCACAAATTACTATATTGAGGTCACAAATTACTATATTGAGCCCACAAATTACTATATTGAGGTCACAAATTACTATTTTGAGGCCACATACTATATTACTGTAACAGGCCAATGATTACCATATCGGGGCCAGGTGTTACTACATTGAGCCCACAAATTACTATATTGAGGTCACAAATTACTATATTGAGCCCACAAATTACCATATCAAGGCCACAAATTACTATTTTGAGGCCACATACTGTATTACTGTAACAGGCCAATGATTACCATATCGGGGCCAGGTGTTACTACATTGAGCCCACAAATTATTATATTGAGGTCACAAATTACTGCATTAATTGCACAATATACCATGTAGAGGCCACCAGTTACTATATTGAGCCCACAAATTACTATATTGAGGTCACAAATTACTATATTGAGGTCACAAATTACTATATTGAGCCCACAAATTACTATATTGAGCCCACAAATTACTATATTGAGGTCACAAATTACTATATTGAGCCCACAAATTACTACATTGAGGTCACAAATAATTATATTGAGGTCACAAATGACTGTTTTGAGGCCACATATTACTGTAACAGGCCAATGATTACCATATCGGGGCCAGGTGTTACTATATTGAGCCCATACATTACTATATTGAGGCCACATATTGTGATGTAGAGGCCACAAATTACTGCATTAATTGCACAATATACCATGTAGAGGCCACCAATTACTATATTGAGGTCACAAATTACTGTTTTGAGGTCACATATTACTGTTTTGAGGTCACATATTACTGTTTTGAGGTCACATATTACTGTTTTGAGGCCAAAGATTAATATAATATAATTCTACAATTTAGTGTACAGAGGTCACACATGACCATGTTGAGACTGCACAATTTGTAGCTTCAATATATAAATTACAGTACTTTGTGGCCTCTAAATATAGAATATTATTAAATACTGTGGCCATACCTTATTAGAAATAATCACCATATCACTTGTAGGCTCCTTTCTCCACCACTGAACAACTCTGACCCTGTTACTCCAGAATGGAGTGAAGGGAAGTGCTGGATTTCAGCCCCTCCTGGACCTGATCCTGACACCTCTGGTAAAGACCACCCTACAAAAAACGTGTATACGTGTAATCTCCATAGAAAAGAAATGACAGATAGAGTGGGTCACTCTGCAGGAGCCTCATGCTAACCTAGGTTGAAGCAAAGACTGGAGGAGTCCGTGGGCTACGGAGGAGTTTAACTGGGCTCTCTGGCATGATTAGGCTCTGTCGAATACCTTTGGGGCAAGCTGTGATCGTCAGTACATGAGCTAAGTAATGCTTTTGTGCCTGAATGCAATCAAGTCCATACAGCAATGTTCCAACATCTAGCATAATTTTCTCACAGTGTCCCACTGCATCCGTTTACCTAGAAACACTGGATCATCTGGAGTCTACTGACTTTTGGACCTATAGCCAGCATTAGGCTGAGACAGGCCTGTGTGTGGTAGGCGGTGCTGTTCCCCATTTAAATCGCTGGCCTGGAAAGTTACTACACACCCGATTTAAGACCCCACGTACCTGAGCAGTAATGACGCGTGGGAAGTTTTGTGCCAAAGCCTCTGTTCCCTGAGGAGATTCATGCACCAAGTCGGTGTCATCTTCGGCGCCGTCCTGGTTTAGAGCTAAACAACAGTCCAGAGTTTCTTCTTTCTCCCACCACCATCCACACTGCTAGTACTGTACAAGTAGCTTCAGTTAATGTGTAACGCGATCGAGCCTCCACCTTTGCTCTCCCGCAGGCAAAGGGCACGAGCGACCACGTGACTTGGGTCTATAGGCTATATATTAGCAAGATAGGCTTTATTAACCTGGACTTAGGCTCGAAGGGCAAGTCTACCCACTTTTGATCTTTTCTGCTTTGTTAACTCATTAGGGTGTGAAGTCAGTCAGAGTGGGTTGGGTGTGAAATGCTCTGTTCTAGAGAAACAGGCTGACTCAGAATTGTTCACAGTGGTGGTGAAGGTAACCAGACGTCTGAAGAGTTGAATGCCTTTAATAGCTCCCTCACAGATGAAGAAGTTAATATAATATATAATATAAACAGCTGTGCTACACCAACCACGATCATTATCATACCCCATTACTATATGGGGGCCACAGTTTACTATAATAAGGCCACACATTACTCTAATGGGGGCCACAGATTACTATAATAAGGCCACACATTACTCTATTGGGGGCCAGAGATTACTATAATAAGGCCACACATTACTCTAATGGGGGCCACAGATTACTATAATAAGGCCACACATTACTATATGGGGGCCACGCATTACTCTAATAAGGCTACACATTACTATAATAAGGCCACACATTACTATAATAAGGCCACAGTTTACTATAATAAGGCCACACGTTACTATATGGGGGGCCACACATTACTATAATAAGGCCACACATTACTATATGGGGGCCACACATTACTATAATAAGGCCACACATTACTATATTGGGGCCACAGATTACTATAATAAGGCCACACATTACTATATAGGGGCCCACAGTTTACTATAATAAGGCCACACATTACTATATGGGGGCCACACATTACTATAATAAGGCCACACATTACTATATTGGGGCCAGAGATTACTATAATAAGGCCACATGTTACTATATGGGGGCCACACATTACTATAATAAGGCCACACATTACTATAATAAGGCCACACATTACTATATGGGGACCACACATTACTATATGGGGGCCACACATTACTATAATAAGGCCACACATTACTATATGGGGGCCACACATTACTATAATAAGGCCACACATTACTATAATAAGGCCACACATTACTATAATAAGGCCACATGTTACTATAATAAGGCCACACATTACTATAATAAGGCCACACATTACTATAATAAAGCCACACATTACTATATTGGGGCCACAGATTACTATAATAAGGCCACACATTACTATAATAAGGCCACATGTTACTATATTGGGGCCACAGTTTACTATAATAAGGCCACACATTACTATAATAAGGCCACACGTTACTATATTGGGGCCACAGATTACTATAATAAGGCCACACATTACTATAATAAGGCCACACATTTCTATAATAAGGCCACACGTTACTATATTGGGGACACAGATTACTATAATAAGGCCACACATTACTATAATAAGGCCACACGTTACTATATTGGGGCCACAGATTACTATAATAAGGCTACACATTACTATAATAAGGCCACACGTTACTATATTGGGGCCACAGTTTACTATAATAAGGCCACACATTACTATAATAAGGCCACACGTTACTATATTGGGGCCACAGATTACTATAATAAGGCCACACATTACTATAATAAGGCCACACATTACTATAATAAGGCCACACGTTACTATATTGGGGCCACAGATTACTATAATAAGGCCACACATTACTATAATAAGGCTACACATTACTATAATAAGGCCACACGTTACTATATTGGGGCCACAGTTTACTATAATAAGGCCACACATTACTATAATAAGGCCACACATTACTATAATAAGGCCACACGTTACTATATTGGGGCCACAGATTACTATAATAAGGCCACACATTACTATAATAAGGCCACACGTTACTATAATAAGGCCACACGTTACTATATTGGGGCCACAGTTTACTATAATAAGGCCACACATTACTATAATAAGGCCACACATTACTATATGGGGGCCACAGTTTACTATAATAAGGCCACACATTACTATATGGGGGCCACAGTTTACTATAATAAGGCCACAGTTTACTATAATAAGGCCACACATTACTATATTGGGGCCACAGATTACTATAATAAGGCCACACATTACTATAATAAGGCCACATGTTACTATATGGGGGCCACAGATGACTATATTAAGGCCACACATTACTTTATTAAAGACACAAATTACAATATTGGGGCCACAGTGTGCTATATTAAGGCCACACATTACTATGCTGAAGCCATAAATTACTTAAGCTACTTAAAATTTTTATTTCTTACCTACGATTCCTTACTCTTATTTTAATTTTATTTAAGAACCGACAGTTCAGTCCATTGCACTGTAAACTCCAAAAACAGCCTGTTTTAAAAGGATTTTTTGTGATGTGACAAAACCCAATCCACTTCTGGAATATTCAGGCCACATTAAGTAGTCCATTTGCCTTGAAGCAGCTTTTCAGCTCCTTTACTGCTTATTTGGTACCAGTTACAAAAAACACAACTTGCATTTGTGTTTTAAAGGCACAGTATTAAAAACAATGTAGAATATGGGCCCTTTAAACATTCTCTTTATTTTTCTTTATCTCTGGCTTAGTGCATTTAAAACTTGAGTGTTGTACAAAAGCCAGTGGCTGCAACCTCTCAGTTAATGTAACTGCTTGTGCATTACGCTCATCAAATCTTACAAGGCCTTCCAACAGAGCTTTATACGCCTCCTCTAACCATGCTCCTGTGCTTTCTTTCCTTTCTCCTTGCTCAATGTCAGCCGTTCCTGAAAAGAAGGGAAGATGTGCATATGCTTGAACTACACCTGAGGTTATAAACGTCATCAGCACAGGCACCCATGCATGGGAACGTCGTTGTGTTCACCAGCTGTTCACATTAAACTGAGCAGGTGCTGCTCTGAGTAACCTTTGGGTGAGTTATAATGTCAGGAGAGGAGGCCTGTTTCCCTCTGTTAGACTTAAGTAATCAACATTTAATACATTCAGGCGGAACAGCTGGATTTACATTCATGAGCCTGAAGGGAAAACACACGAATGCACATCCTCAGTGTGAGAAAAGGAAATCTCTTTATTCTGCGAAGCTGAAGTGACGCGTATCGAGGTGGTGCAGTAGTAATTACTGCGTCCTCATGTTTCTCAGTTCTGCTCAGGTCTCTGAAGCTCTTTTTGGAGAGGCCGGATCTGGCCGCCATGTTTCACTTGGAGATTTGGTAGTGTTGCTTTGACTGAGCTGAACAAGTCCTCAAACTCCTGGTCCACACTGATGTCCTGGAGTGAAGAGAGCAAAGAGCGCCACTGTAGTACAAACACAATCCCAGTAAAAGTTTGTGCAGCAGGTTAAATGTAAAGCAGGGGTTTGAAAAACTTCATTTAAAGAAGACATATTTAATTGTGTACCATATAAATTTGCACAAATGCTAAAATAGCTGCACCCAAAAGCAATCGACTGACAGAGGTGAAACTTGGTGGGTAGGTTTGACATTGTGCAACATGCAAATGATTCAGGTTTCGTGCTCGGCCGTACATCACGTAAGCAAGGACTGGCCTTATCGCTGTATCTGGCTATCCCAACAGCCATGACGTTCAGCTAGAAGTGATGTCTCCATGAGTCATCCTGTTAGAGCCAGCACCATTGGTAGACGGCTGCACCACGCAGGACTACATGCACACAGACCGCTACGATGACTGTTCTTAACACCATGTCAACGTCACCATAGACTGTAATGGTGTCGTGCCAGACTGTCATGGAGTGCCTCAGAATGGCAGCGGGTCATCTTCAGTGACGGGTCCCGCTTTAGTCTTAATGGAGACGACCAATGAATCCGTGTGTGGAGGCACTGTGGTCAGCACCAAGATGAACAGTTTGTTGTCATGTCACACATCCAGAAGGCCTGGTGCTACTCCACCTCCACCCCTACCGCACCATCTGCAGGAACTGTGTGAGGATATTCGAGCTGCGTGGGATGGATTATCACAGGACACCATTAGGAACCTCTACACTCCATGCTGAGATGTCTGGCATGCTGGGTTAGCAAACATGGCGGCCCAACGCCATACTGAGAGACAGACTTCTGTATGTGTAGCTCAATAAATATTCCCCATATCAGTCCAAATGTAATATCATTTATTGTTCCTGGTAACCTTTATCTTCCTTCCCAACACCACTGCAACCCCACACCTCCTTCTGGGTGCAGCTCTTATGATGATGATGAGTATAGATGCTAATTTCAAGCTCAAAAAAAGCACAGGGGGAAGTATGGAAAACTGGGACACCTGAGGACTGATCCTGAACACCGGTTGAATAGGTGAATAGAAAGACGTAATGCCTTCAAAATCTATTTTTACTGGGATAATTGGTGTTTTGGTTCCAAAATAATGACTGAACACTGTTAAAAGGGAAGTGTGATAAACACGCCTCTATCCCAACCTTTTGGGAATGTTAGATTCAGAGCAGGGAATAAACTTCCTCCCTCTCCACAACCTCCCCCAAGACTCCTAACATCAAACCCAAGCAAGCAGAATGCCCTGAGGTCATGAGATAAAGAGCCTTTGAGACAACCACACTTTAAAAATGGCAGTAAAGGTGCCAAACTGGATTGTTTTGTAACCTGCCACAGAAGCATAGCTGATCATTTAGAGAACCAAGCTTGTGAATGAGCTATGTGTGAGTCTGTAGGACCTTATTAAAGTTTAAAGAACCTCCAAATAATTGAAAGGCTCTCGGAAGAACACAGGAGTTAGTAGAGTCAATCTTTAAAAGGCTCTTCCCACCGTAAATCTCCTTCAGACTCAGTCTCAAAAAGGCTTATTCAAAGAATCCTAACACTCTGTTCTCCAGATCCCAGTGGGAATGGGAATTATGGGAATTACGCTGGGAGAAATCTTGAAGTTTAAACATTAAACAGGGGCATTTAGACCAGACAAAGGAGAGATAAACCAGTGATCAGTGTTAGGAGTCAAAGATTAACAGCAGAAAGACTGAAGAAATAGATCTGGTGCACTAGCAACTGACCTCCTGATGCTCCGCCCACAAGAGGGTCTTTTTATAGCAGGGCCTTTTAATATGTGCTAATAATTCCCAAGCATATTTACTGTACAGGCGTGGGAAAGGTCACACAGTTAGTATAGATCAGATGTTGTAGTTGAGCTTGTTGATAATAGTTTTGATTAGCTCATACAACATAGTCCAGCTCTGTAGCCTAGCATCGGCAGCTAGCATCTGCTCTCATGCTTCCGCCCCAAACTCAGCAGTAGAAGTTGTCCACCTTCTAGAAACTAAGAAGTCCTTAAAGGAAAGTGGTGTATTTTCTTTATTGGGAGGTAAAAATCTGGTGCGCACCAGATACAATTAGGTGAGGACTATAGGTGGTGAGCAGAGTGAGTAGCTGACACTATGTGGTGTGCACCAAATCCTGCCAAATGAGCATCAGGTACTATCAGGTCTGCACTAGATAGTTTATGGTGCTCACCACCTAGTATCCAGCGCTTCCTCGATTATACCTTGTGCTCTTTTGAAAAGTATCTTGTGCACACCACACAGTATCTGGTATTCAACTGAAAGTTTTAGGTGTGCACCAGATGCTATCAAGTGAGCACAAGATACTACTGGGTGAGCAACAGATATCATGTGTTGAGCACCCGATCCAATTGGGTGAGCACCAGATACCATGTGGTGAGCAGCAGCTACTATTACATGGGCACCAAATACTATAATTTGAGCACCAGAAATGATCAGGTGTGCACCAGATATCATCAGGTGTGCACAAGATACTATGTGAAGTATTGCAATAAGTGCCAGATTGTATAAGGTGAGCTCCAGCTACTTTGTGATGAGGACCAGATATTGGGCAATTTTCTGGTGCTCACCTATAGTATCTGGAGCTTACCTGGTAGCATCTGGAGCTCACCACATAGTTTGCTGCACAACAAAGTTCTACCGTAAAAAATACACCACATCCTTTCAGGGGCTCTATAACATACATTGTCATCTGAGGGTTTTTCTACCACATCTCATGTTTGGAATGGAGATGTTCACAACAGATTTTGCAAAAATCAGTTTCTCACTGTTTCAATATTTTGCCAGTGTTCTGTGAGGCGCAACCGCAAAGGTAGGGGCACATACAGAGAAGTCCAGGTACTCCATCGCTGACGCCGGGTTCGCTTCCACGGCCTTCAGGACCGCAAAACATCCAGCTGACTGCATGGGATTCCGAGACATCTACATCCACGGAAAATAAAGAGAGAGAGAGTCAGCAGATTATCAGCGAGAGAGCTATATACGCCTACACTGAAATTTAATTGGAAGTTTCACTCGTGGTGCCACTTTTATCCCGATATTCTGTCTCAGACACTTCCCTGCTGGTTCTACAGAAACCAATTTCCTCCGCGCGCCTTACTTTGAGGATCCGGACGGTTTTGTTCGCTTTGAGGCCCACGGCTAAATGGATTGCTCCTTCAGGGGGGATGCGATTGACACTGCGGATAGAGAGAAATCAGAAAAAATGAAATGACATGTTTAGTGTTTCAGAAAGACGTAAGCGAAACAAACAAAGATGAGTCTCCTTCAGAGGAGGCCTGTTTTAGGCACCCCCTTAAAAAGACTATGCAAATAGCTTCTTCAGAGGCTGTTACTGTCAAAGATCAAGGCCAAGAATCCATCAGCCCCATTGTTTCGGGGGGCAAAGGACACATGACCTTTGTTTCAGGGCAGGTTATCAAATCAGTGCTGCTCGTCTTTTCTCACAGTCTAGAAGATAGCGGGTAAAGATGGCCTGACAGATGTATTGTTTGCTAAGTACAGAGGAAGATTAGCCTAAAGCCAGCCTTGGGGACAAGTGTTGCTACTTGATGAAATACTAATGACTTGGACAAGATATGAGTCCCCTCTAAGACCTCTGTGATGTTCTGGTGGTGTTCTGATGTGGATTCGGGTTCTTTCGTTGACAGTAAAGTTGAACCACAGTGCCTACACTTGCTGGACAACCAAGTGTTGCCTTCTACTCGTCACCTTACAGAGGGAGACAACATTCCTATGCCTGTATTCCAAGTTGCCAGTTCTTACATTTACAGGGCTTCAACTGGAACTGACTGGCATGATGACCATTCAGGAGCATTACCACATCGGGACTGGCCCGTCCTATCCTCAGATTTGAATGCTAATGATTGGCTAAAAGGAGTGACTGAGCATTTGGGCATGGCCAAAGACCATAGTGTGAAGGAAGCAGCTGAATCTGCAGGTGTATGGAAGCGTACGGTCATACGGGTCTACCAGCAATGGCTAAAATCCCAGCCAGGGAAGGCATCCACCAAATCTGGCCCAACTGCACAATTCTGTGGCAATTGATGTGGCCTCCATCTAGAAACTTGTCCAGTCCAATCCAAATCTAACCACAGCTGTTATTGGTGCTCCTGGAGGTATTACACACTATTAGGCACGTTCCAGTCACAAGGTGCTTATCCTCCTGGGTGGTGGAGGCTTGCTGGAGCCTACCCCAATGCTCATTGGTGGAAGGCAGGAAATACCCTGGACAGGCTGCCAGTTCATTACAAGCTAGACCCACCCATTCACACCTAGGGGGTCATTTTAGCATCTCCAATTCACCTGACTGCATGTCTTTGGACTGTGGGAGGAAACCCACACAGGCACAGAGAGAATTCACAAACAGCACACGGACCCTGGACACCCCAGCCAGGAGCCGAACCCTGTTTGCTGTGAGGTGACGATGCTCCCCACTGTGCCACTGTGTCTCCTGTCTCTAAACTAGAACGCAATAAAATAAAGCAAACAATCAGATAAAGTCCAGCACCTGAACCAACAGAGCAGCCTGGGCCTCTTTTATTAGACCCTGAAAATCAGTGACTCAAACTGAACTGGGCACGCTCAGTACGTGTAACTGGATTACTGACCCCCCTCTGGCTTCATGCTGCCGAGATCTTGTGCTTCCAATCACTGAGCTGTGACAGTCACACAGATAAAGTGAGTGATAAAGGAGTGTACCTAATATCGAGCTCCTCCAGAGTGTTGTTCTCCTTCAGCCCCTCCCCCAGAGCCACCGCTCCCTCTTTGCCGAGTCCGTTGTAAGACAGGTCCACAGCTCGCAGGAATATGTTCGCCTATGAATATTCAAATCAGACACGAATGAGTCAGTCACACTGATCACTGAGCCACACCAGAAGAACCAAATCTACTGACCATATTATGCAGTCTGGGTCAAAGTCACTTTTAATAGGGGAACTCCACCACTTTTTCAGGAATTCGAGAGTTTGTGAACAACGTTATTCAGAACAGTTCGGTTTGAAAGTCTGCTTTGGGGACACTGAATTGTTGACAGTGGTGTGGTTGGATTTGGCATGGACTGGCCAAGTTTATGGATGGAGGCCACATCAGTGTTTAGACACTCTTACACCAAAGAATTGAGTCTTGGGTCCAGATTTGGTGGAGGCCTTCCCTGGCACAGTTCAGAGGAGAATGCCCTGTAGACTGGGATTGTATCCACTGCTGGTAGACCCGTATGACTGTGCGCTTCCATACACCTGCAGATTCAGCTACTTCCTTCACACTATGGTCTTTGGCCACGCCCACATGCAGTCCCTCCTTTTAGCCAATCATTAACATCTGCTCTGGAGCTTTTTCCACACATGGAACGAGACATTCCCTGCACTGTAGAACCTCTTCCCAATCTATAAACCCGTCACTCACACCCCACAAGTATATATAGCCCCATCATCCTCATGCAGCGCCATCTGCAGGAGCCTGAAGTTACTACCACCTTTAACACACACGGCGATGAAATTTCCAATCTGGTGAGCTTACTTATAACCCGGTTAATGCCTCTAAAAGCTCCCTCACAGAGGATTATTACATGAAATGGTCATGGATATGTTGTCTGATGTCTGACACATTGTTTTATGGTAGTTTTATGATAAAGTTTTGGCTTAAACTGTATTTTAATCCATTTTTTAAAGTAAATATTGTCTAAATATCAATCTAAATTTATTATTGTTACATCTCTGTCTGTCTGTCTGATCTTGTTCATGTCAAACGTGCCCCCTCGGGTTGCTTCTTGCTATAGCACTGCTTTTCCTGCTCCACCCTGGCTCCACCCACTCCCACACCTGACACCAATCTGTACTCATTAGGACTCCTATTAAGACTCCTTAGTTTGCCCAGTCTGTTTGTGAAGTCTCTGTTTTCCCTGTGTGAATCTCAGCTGTGTTTTCTTTTCAGTGTTTTGTAGGGTTTGTGTTCATTCAGAGTTTTGACCTTTGAGCTGTTGTCTCTCAATTTATGGACATGTCTTTATTGATACCCACCTGTGTTTTGACCCCTGTTACGCGGACTAACTCAAATAAAGCCCCTATGCATTTGCAAGCCGCCTCAACCTCTACGTTACAGTTATCACTTATTGTTCCTGCTAATCTTTGCCTTACTTCCCAAAAACTTCCCAAAGCTAGTCTTCTGATGATGTATGTATATTAGAGGTAGCAATATGGCAAAAATATCATACTGTGGTACATCAAGAGTAGAAGTCGTGTATCAGGATATGGACTGGTTCAGATTCTCATCAGTTGAAGCGGTTAAGTGTGAGCCTGTAGAGTCTTTCGGATCACCAACAACATCCATTTAGTTGGCTGTGTCTAAACATTTGAGTGGTACAATGTAACTTAACGCCTGAATTATGGAGAAACTGTTGGTTGAACTGCATCAGTGAAACCGCTCCAGAATGATCTGGAAAATTAGCTGGGAAAAAGTACACTGGCACTTTCACCACTAGGCCTCTGTTTGGTGGAAGTTTAAGTTTGTGTGATGGCAAAACCCGGCTTGTCACGGATTAAGGTATGAGGTGTTTAATCACGATTACTAGACCGACGCATGCGGCCGGGCCGGAGAGACTTCCAGCGGAGCATGAAAGAAGAGTTGTCACTTTTACCCCAAGGCCTCTGGCAAAAGCAACGGCTCCTTTTCCTCGAATGCAGTTCCAGGCCAGATTGAACGACGTCAGTCCCGTGTTCTCAGCTAGAGCTGTGCCCAGAGTTTCCCCTAAGGGGGGGGAGAAAAAAGAGAGGGAGAGTAAAAGACCGGAGTCTTAGGCAGCCTCTGTATGTGATGATCTGAGGCTTATGAAAGAAAAGGAGGAGAGAAGAAAGATCGTACATGAATTAGATCACACGGTCGCACACATATGCTTCGGGAACGGTAGCATGGTAGCTTTCTAAAGATCCAGCGATACCGCCATATGCACCGTAGAGGGAGAGCTGCCAGTTGGACGGGTTATGAATGCATGAATCATAGCTTGCTCACAGAGTGCTTTCCACATGAATGCTCCGAAGCTCTGTTCCTTCCCTGAATTGTATAGATCATGAGTCCATTTTCACACTCCTGTCATTCATTGTGCTGCAGCCAGAAGGCTCTGTATCTCCAATCCTCCCACCCAGCGCACTTCATCTGCTAGTCCCCAGTCATTCAATGTATGTGGAATCCACTGTATGGATCCGGATGACTGTTTTAATCCTCGGCTCAGGCGCAGGGCGACTGTGCATGGATATGAAAGGTTATATTAAATGAACGCTTGAGTCAGAGCGAGTGTAGGACTGCCAGGAAGGAGAGGCTGATTTTACAGCACAGCACATTCAGCAAGCTTGGACACAGGGGCCTCATGCGAACGGCACAACACGATCCGCTTTGGTTATCCCAACCTGGATCATTTAAAGAAGCGGTTTGTGGTAAACGTATTTGTTCTTGTTCTCTGCCGATTCTACAGGTGTTCAGATCAAAGGAGGAAAATCCAGGTGTGTTCAGACTCATGGATGAGTCATGTGAGCCCCACAGGAGCACCACTGATCGGATGCAGGGACACTGACATGGTGGTGGTGTGCTAGTATGTGTTGTGTGTATGCCAGTGGATCAGCCACAGCAGTAGACTGAGCTGGACTGAGAATCGTCCACCGACCCAAACTATCCATGGCGTCCTGTGGGCAGCGTCCTGTGGGTGGCGTCCTGTGGGCGGCGTCCTGTGGGCAGCGTCCTGTGGGCAGCGTCCTGTGGGTGGCGTCCTGTGGGCAGCGTCCTGTGGGCAGCGTCCTGTGGGTGGCGTCCTGTGTGCAGCGTCCTGTGGGCAGCATCCTGTGGGCAGCGTCCTGTGGGCAGCGTCCTGTGGGCAGCGTCCTGTGATCACTGATGAAGGACTAGAGGATGAGCAACACTGCACTGTGCAGCAGCAGATGAGCTATCGTCTCTGACTGTCCATCTACAAGGTGGACCAGCAAGGTAGGAGTGTCTAATAGAGTGGACAGTGAGTGGACACAGTGTCTAAACACTCCAGCAGCACTGCTGTGTCTGATCCACTCACACCAGCACCACACACACTAACACACCACCAGCACCACACACACTACCACATCAGTGTCACTGCAGTGCTGAAAATGACCCACTACCCACATCATACCTGCTCTGTGGGGGTCCTGAGGGTAATAGAGTGTACAATAGAGTGGACAGTGAGTGGACATGGTGGAGGTCTAAAGGAGGGAACTTCTACTGGCATTGGAGGAGGTGGATCTCAACTTTAACTCTACTACATGCTTTGTGTACTTCGTCCACCACCGAAGCTGAATGCACGTATTTTGGCATCACTGGATCGAACTAGCAAGATGAGAAGGGTCTCCTTTTGGCCCTTGTAGTACCTTAAGACCCAGAGACAAATCTACCCAATGAGAGTCTTGTGTTCATAGCACTGAGGCTTTGGTAGCACTGCCTTCTCCTACATCCTCTCGGTCGTTCGGACCGTCGTTTGGGCTGAGGCGTATTAGACGGTGCTTTTTTATGGGCACGGTCATCAACATTATTTACGGCCCTGCAAAGATTAAACCCTTGCTGTTTTATGCATTATTCACGATGCGGGTTCTTTCAGCGGGAGTAATGTTCTTCAAGTGCTCATGATCGCTCGCGTCGTGTCGTCTCCGTCGCCAGATGATTCCGCCCTGGGCTACGCAGGTCTGGAAACGACTAGGACATTTTCTGAGACGCACTGCCTGAAACAGACAGCCTTGACAAGTCTCAGCCACCGCGACTTCCTCAATGAAGTCTGAGTTTGGTACATTTTCAGAGTTGAGAAGAGCCACGCAACGGATGGCTGCACACATCACACGCAAAGCGAGGAGGCAGGTAAATCCCGTCTCGTCACACTTGTGTAGCTATTGGATTTGAAAGAACATGCCGGCCGGGTTGGTTCTGAGAGCTGAATCCTCCGCCCAAGAAGACCAGGCTGTTGGTCCTGGCCTGGAACTCTCATTGTCGTATACATTGAGAGTTGTGAATAGTATGAGTGCAGTGCCCTTTGTGTTCATTTCAGTGTTTACCTTGAGTAAATCAAGGTGTTAGGTTTTGGTGTTAGAACAGATATTAACTTGTATTCAAGGTTTACAAGAATGGGCTGGAAAGGAATCTTCCTTTTTACCACAGCAGCAACTTTAACGGGCATAACTCAGTGACTGCTCTGAGTCAAAGCCATTCAGAGTGTTTCAATGTAAACATCTACCACTCCTGATTTCTTTACTGTGGTAGGGATAGGAGCCAGGCCTTGTGAAACAGAACAGCTTCATTACTACTGAAAAACAGCTTCAGTACTGCTGAAGAACAGTTTCAGTACTGCTGAAGAACAGCTTCATTACTGCAGAAGAACAGTTTCAGTACTGCTGAAGAACAGCTTCATTACTGCAGAAGAACAGCTTCAGTACTGCTGAAGAACAGCTTCATTACTGCTGAAGAACAGCTTCAGTACTGCTGAAGAACAGCTTCAGTACTGCTGAAGAACAGCTTCATTACTGCTGAAGAACAGCTTCAGTACTGCTGAAGAACAGCTTCATTACTGCTGAAGAACAGCTTCAGTACTGCTGAAGAACAGCTTCATTATTGCTGAAAAACAGCTTCAGTACTGCTGAAGAACAGCTTCATTATTGCTGAAAAACAGCTTCAGTACTGCTGAAGAACAGCTTCAGTACTGCTGATGAACAGCTTAATTACTGCAGAAGAACAGATTCAGTACTGCTGAAGAACAGTTTCATTACTGCTGAAGAACAGCTTCATTACTGCAGACGAACAGCGTCATTACTGCTGAAGAACAGCTTCATTATTGCTGAAAAACAGCTTCAGTACTGCTGAAGAACAGCTTCATTACTACTGAAAAACAGCTTCATTACTGCTGAAGAACAGCTTCAGTACTGCTGAAGAACAGTTTCAGTACTGCTGAAAAACAGCTTCATTACTGCTGAAGAACAGTTTTAGTACTGCTGAAGAACAGCTTCATTACTGCAGAAGAACAGCTTCAGTACTGCTGAAGAACAGCTTCATTACTACTGAAAAACAGCTTCATTACTGCTGAAGAACAGCTTCAGTACTGCTGAAGAACAGCTTCATTATTGCTAAAAACAGCTTCAGTACTGCTGAAGAACAGATTTAGTACTGCTGAAGAACAGCTTCAGTACTGCTGAAGAACAGCTTCATTATTGCTGAAGAACAGTTTCAGTACTGCTGAAGAACAGTTTCATTACTGCTGAAGAACAGCTTCAGTACTGCTGAAGAACAGCTTCATTATTGCTAAAAACAGCTTCAGTACTGCTGAAGAACAGCTTCATTATTGCTAAAAACAGCTTCAGTACTGCTGAAGAACAGCTTCATTACTGCTGAAGAACAGCTTCACTACTGCCAAGGAACAGCTTCAGTACTGCTGAAGAACAGCTTCATTACTGCTGAAGAACAGCTTCATTACTGCTGAAGAACAGCTTCACTACTGCCAAAGAACAGCTTCATTACTGCTGAAGAACAGTTTCACTACTGCCAAAGAACAGCTTCATTACTGCTGAAGAACAGCTTCATTACTGCCGAAGAACAGCTTCATTGCTGCTAAAGAACAGCTTTTGAGCATTAGCTTTCAGTTTTGTAAGCTCAGATCATACCTGCCGCCTCTCCCAGCCGGTTATGACTCAGGTCCAGATGTTGCAGGTTCTGATTTCTGCTCAGGGCGTCGGCCAGGTGTCTTGCCGCTCGTTCGTCCAGACGGTTCCCTGACAGGTTGAGAGACACCAGGGTAGTGTTCTCTATCAGCATGCTGGCCAGAGCCTTTGCACCATGCTCACCCATATGGTTCTCTGACAGATCTATTTCTGCAAACATATGAGCATCAAATCCATCTATATTTAATTATTTAATTTTCACACTTTCAGGGAATATTAGAGACATCTTTGTTTCCACCTAAATTCCAGGTAATATTCAGGTGATAACAAAGACAGATCAGCCATAACATCTTTGTATCTACACTACAGCTTTATTAATATGTAGACTCTTTTCTTCAATGGTCAGGACCCCCACAGGACCACCACAGAGCAGGTAGTATGTGGGTGGTGCATCATTCTCAGCACTGTAGTGACACTGATGTGGTGGTGGTGGTGTGTCGGTGTGTGTTGCACTGGTATCAGACACAGCAGTGCTGAGTGGACACTGTGTCCACTCACTGTCCACTCTATTAGACACTCCTACCTTGCTGGTCCACCTTGTACATGTACAGTCAGTGTTGGCCAACCTCTTTATCAGTGGTCACAGGATGCTGCCCACAGGATGCTGCCCACATGCCGGTGGGCATGGATAGTTTTGGTTAGTGGACGATTCTCATTCCAGCAGTGACACTGAGGTGTCCTGCAGCACTGCCGTGTCTGATCCACTCACACCAGCACAACACACACCAATACACCACCACCAAGTTTAGTGGTCAGGACCCCCACAGGACCACCACTCACATAATACCTGCTCTGTGGTGGTCCTATAGGGGTCCTGACTATTGACGAACAGGGTAATACAGTATACAGAGCAACAGATGGACTACAGTCTGTTACTGTAGAACTACAAGGTGCTCCTTTAAGGTCAGGGGAGCTGATAAAATGGATAAAGGGTGTTGAGACAAGGAGGTGATTGGAGTATATGCTGTTCATATATTAGGCACCCAAAATGATCAATATGATAAAGAATATTTACAATATTCTTAATTTTACCTTGAACATATTATACGCTGTCTCTTCAGTGTTCAAATAGTCAGTTATGTGCAAAGGCTCAAGCATATGTGAGGTAAACGAATGCTTGGTCTGATCAGCGTGATCAGATTTCAGGTCAGAGCAGGTTAAAGCTTCAGCTCCTACGTGTACAGTATTGCTTAGTTACAGAAAGCAGCCATTCTCCATTGTTCTCTAATCCTGCTCCAGCATGGTGGCGAAGCTGTGCGATCAAACTCAGAGCCTTATTTAAACAAGAGCAGCACTTTTTCCCTCCTAATAAAGCCAGTCTTGCCCTCGCATTAGACACGCTGACATACTGAGCAGGCCATGAAGAAACCAGCAGGAGCAATCCGGCATATGAGGCATTAGGCTGCTTCAGAAATGAAGGCTCCAACTATGCTAACTTACTCTCTCAAACACACACTACCAGGCAAAGGTTTAGACCCAGCCAACTAAGCGGATGGTGTTGGTGATCTTAAAGACTCTACAGTCTTACACTGGACAGCTCCAACTGATGAGAGTCTGAACCAGTCTATACCCTGATACACCACATCTACTCCTGATGTATACAGTATGATACTCCTCCATATCTCCACCTCTAATATATATTTAGTGGTGTAAAACTTTGATCTCTTTTTCTGCACAGTGTAAAAGCTCTAGCTCTCCTTTCAGGTTAGTGAATATTCATGATGGGCAGACCAATAGAATCGCTCCAACCCTGCTTAGGAATAAACCTTGTCCTATCAGCTCCACTGCAGGTTAAGAAAGCTGGTTCCTCCTCCTGTAAAGTTCTATTTACACTGCACAAACTGCTGCCTATTATGGATGATGATGGGCGCCCACTGCACACCATCATCATGGACAGAAGGAGCAGGTTCAGTGGCAGGCTGCTGTCACAGAGCTGCTCCATGGACAGACTCAGGAGATCCCTGGTCCTGAGAGCCATCAGGCTCTTCAACTCTTCCCAGCGGGGCCGGAGGAGAGAGGAGGAGGGCTGAGGACTGAATTCTCTTTTCAATCATCATAGGCTTATTTAATCTGCACTATTACACTTTACTGTATATACTGTACATCTGAACTCCTGGACACTCTCAGACACTTTACTGTATATACTGTACATCTGAACTCCTGGACACTCTCAGACACTTTACTGTATATACTGTACATCTGAACTCCTGGACACTCTCAGACACTTTACTGTATATACTGTACATCTACACTCCTGGACACTCTCAGACACTTTACTGTATATACTGTACATCTGAACTCCTGGACACTCTCAGACACTTTACTGTATATACTGTACATCTGAACTCCTGGACACTCTCAGACACTTTACTGTATATACTGTACATCTGTACTCCTGGACACTCTCAGACACTACTGTACTGTAAATCTAAACTCCTGGACACTCTCAGACACTTTAATGTAGATACTGTACATCTGAACTCCTGGACACTCTCAGTCACTTTACTGTATATACTGTACATACTCCTGTACATCTGTACAAACTCTCCTGGACACTCTCAGACACTTTACTGTATATACTGTACATCTAAAAATGGACACTCTGACACTTTACTCTGTACATCTGAACTCCTGGGACACTCTCAGACACTTTACTGTATATACTGTACATCTGAACTCCTGGGACACTCTCAGACACTGGACACTTACTGAATATACTGTAAATCTGAACTCCTGGACACTCTCAGACACTTTAATGTATATACTTTACATCTGAATCTGGACACTCTCAGACACTCCTGGACACTGAACTCCTGGACACTCAGAACACTTTACTGTATATACTGTACATCTGAACTCCTGGACACTCTCAGACACTACTCAGAACTCCACTCTTACTGTATATACTGTACATCTCAGACAACTCCTGGACACTCTCAGACACTTTACTGTATATATACATCTGAACTGTACATACTGTATATACTCCTGCACTCCTGGACACTCTCAGACACACGTTACTGTATATACTGTACATCTGTACTCCTGGACACTCTCAGACACTTTACTGTATATATATCTGTACATCTGACACTCCTGGACTGTACACTGAGCTCCTGGACACTCTCAGACACATTACTGTATATACTGTATTACTGTATATACTGTACATCTGCACTCCTGGACACTCTCAGACACATTACTGTATATCCTGTACATCTAAACTCCTGGACACTCTCAGACACTTACTGTAGACACTTTACTGTATATACTGTATTATCTGTACAGTCTCCTGGACACTCTCAGACACTTTACTGTATATACTGTACATCTAAATCTGACACTCTCAGACACTTTACTGACACTCTCAGACACATTACTGTATATCCTGTATATCTGAACTCCTGGACACTCTCAGACACTTACTGTATATACTGTACATCTGCACTCCTGGACACTCTCAGCCACCTTACTGTATATACTGTACATCTGAACTCCTGGACACTCTCATACACTTACTGTATATACTGTACATCTGAACTCCTGGACACTCTCAGACACATTACTGTATATCCTGTATATCTGCACTCCTGGACACTCTGGACACTTACTGTACATACTGTACATCTGAACTCCTGGACACTCTCAGACACATTACTGTATATACTGTACATCTGAACTTCTGGACACTCTCAGACACTTTACTGTATATACTGTACATCTGCACTTCTGGACACTCTGGACACTTTACTGTATATACTGTATATCTGAACTCCTGGACACTCTGGATCCAGTCAGTCAGGTACACTGATAGGGCCTGTTCTTGCATATGCCACATGCACGGCTGAGCCTGAAACATGAATCTTTCACATGCCTCATGAAATCCAACCTACCCACCAAGTTTCATTCCTGTCGGTTGATTCCTCCTGGGTGCAACTATTTTTCGGACGCTGATTCATTTTACTGTCAGTAACATTAGCAAGCAGGTGCGTCAACTACTCAGCAGGTAGATTCATGAATTCAAAGAGGCCACAGGCACAGATACACCGTGTCTGAATGTGTAGCTGTTGCTGACGTGAGGCAGGGTAATGAAGGAATAACCGATTGAGCTGTAGCAGCCAAATGACAATACCCAGTAAACCAGGCCTGATAGGAGGTGGAGTTGCACCCGGGGCTCATAGTAGCACGTGTATGGAGGTGTGTATGGAAGGTGTTTAGCCATTTCAGAACAGCACCTGTGATGTAACAGTTCTCCTTCAGCATGTCGGCCACAGCCGCCCCGCCTACTCCTTCCATCCAATTATCTCGCAGATTCAGCTTCAGGATGGAGGTGTTGGTTACCAAGGGAACCGCCAGAGCCATGGCACCCTACAGAGCAGAGATGTCAAAATTGTGTTGCTTTTTTCTGCTGTTTATTTATCTTTGTCATCAATGGTGAGCAAAATAAGCCAGATATACTCTATTCATCCATGGGTTTCCATAGTAACGAGCATATTTTGGAAGCCTTGAAATTCACCTGAGGTCCGAGGCCGTGGTGTACCATGCTCACTTCACTCTTGTGCATGTTTCTGAGGAAGTACGAGACGGGGATCACGCCCAGCGTCTTACACGCCTCTCTGTAGGGAGCCTGGCCTGTGGGGTCATACTGCTGTTTCTCACCTGTAACATGAACAAAGCATTGCATCTCTCATTCTCCTCCAGGCTGGAGAGATCTCGTGGCCTGTGGTGGCAGTAGCCAGGCTGGTGACATCATGGCATTGTTATGTAATAATACAAATGGCTGTGATGAACAATCTGTATAAGACAGTCTATGAAGCGAGGCATTAACCCTTTATTATGTTCAGTCCACCAACACAACCTTCCCTTTGTTTGACCTGAAGTTTGTTTCTATGATTTCTTTCGGAGCTATGAGGCAAAAGTACAAACCCCATTCCAGAAAAAGTTGGAAAAACAGGAAAAATGCTAATAAGAACCGAAAAGGTAACGAGGGTCGCAAATAAATGTAAATTAACTGATAATTATTTGTTAGTAAGTAATTACATGCTTAGTACATGTATATTAACTGCTTATTAAGCTTTAATAATAATAATCATAATAATAATAATAGAAATATGTGTATTCTGGGACATTACTCTTCTGGAGTGTACAACAGCCAGGATAAATGGAGCCAATGTAAGAACAACTACGTCCTGGTCTCACATTGAGAAATATTTGTGTGAAACCCACAATTACTTAATTATTTAATTACCTATTTCTAATAAATATATATATATATATATATATATATATATATATATATATATATATATATATATATATATATATATATAATATTAATAATATTATTTAATATTATATAATAATAATAATATTTCCTCCTCCTCCTCCTCATTATTATTATTATTATTATTGTTATAATTATTGTTATTATTATTATTATTATTATTATTATTATTGTTATTATCATCATCATTGTCATCATTATTATTATTATTATTATTATTATTGTTATTATTATTATTATTATTATTATTGTTATTAACAGTAATAATAATGATGATGGCGATAGCAGCAACAACAACAACAACAACAACAACAACAACAATAATAATAATAATAATAATAGCCATAATAAGAATAACTATAAGAATAACTATAATAATAATAATAATAATGAGGAGGAGGGTTTTATTATTATTATTATTATTATTATTGTTATTAACAGTAATAATAATGATGATGGCGATAGCAACAACAACAACAACAACAACAATAATAATAATAATAATAATAATAATAACCATAATAATAATAACTATAATAATAATAATAATAGTACTATTAATAATAATAATGAGGAGGAGGGTTTTATTATTATTATTATTATTACCATGTTTTACAGCAGTGTCCGCTCCTTGTATGTGTACCACTTACCATCAGCAGTGTCATAATTAATATCCTACTACTGATATCTAACTGTAACCACTAAATCTCTGCTAGTCCTGCTGTGAAGGACCCTATGGGCATATGTTGGGCTCTGAGCAGTTCTTGTGTTCCATGTGTCACAAAAATAGAATAGTACACAGTGTTACACTGAAGATGAATATTAGCCAAAACATATGAGTCGCTTCAGTACTTTAACTCTAGGCCAGCACTGCATAGTGCCCATAGCACCCGAACCCAAAATACTGCATAGCTCAGACTAGTCTAGATCTAGTGAGTAATCAATATTGATTCATTAGTGGCAGTGAAAGAGCTATGCATAGTAGGAAGTGAACAATGCAGTGCGTAGTGTTCGTAAAGGTCACACAGTGAATACTGAAAAATGAAAAAAAAAAAAAGATCCTCCTGAGACCCCTGCATCCTGATACATACACATATATATACACACATATATATATGTATATATATATATATATATATATACAGTGAGTCCAAGAAGTATTTGATCCCTTGCTGATTTTCTTCGTTGGCCCACTAATAAAGACATGATCATTCTATACTTTTAATGGTAGATGTATTTTTACATGGAGAGACAGAATATTAAAAAGAAAATCCAGAAAATAAATCTAAGGAATATATATTAATTGATTTGTATTTCATGGAGTGAAATAAGTATTTGATCCCTCTTGCCAAACACACTCAATACTTAGTGGCAAAGCCTTTGTTTGCAAGCACAGCGGTGAGACGTTTGTTGTAGTTAACCACAAGTTTAGCACACACACCAGGGGGAATTTTGGCCCACTCTTCTTTGCAGATCCTCTCTAAATCATGAAGGTTGGTGGGCTGTCGCTTGGCAACTCTGACCTTCAGCTCCCTCCATAGATTTTCGATCGGATTGAGGTCTGGCGACTGGCTGGGCCACTCCATGACCTTAATGTGATTCTTCTTGAGCCAATCCTTTGTTGCCTTTGCTGTATGTTTAGGGTCGTTATCATGTTGGAAGACCCAACCACGGCCCATTTTCAGATCCCTGGCAGAGGGGAGGAGGTTGTCCCTCAGGATTGTGCGGTACATGGCTCCATCCATCTTCCCAGTGATGCGGTGAAGTAGCCCTGTACCCTTGGCAGAGAAACACCCCCAAAACATTATGCTTCCACCTCCATGCTTGACTGTGGGCACAGTGTTCTGGGGTCATAGGCAGCATTTTTCCTTCCTCCACACATGGCGGGTGGAGTTGAGGCCAAAAAGTTCAATTTTGGTCTCGTCTGACCACAAAACCTTCTCCCAATAACTTGGGTTCATCTTTCAAATGATCATTGGCATTTTTGAGGCGCGCCTCCACATGTGCTCTCTTCAGCAGGGTACCTTTCGGGCACTGCAGGATGTGAATCCATTGTTGCGCCAAAAGTGTTGCCAATTGTTTCCTTGCAAACTGTGGTCCCAGCTGCCTTCAGGTCATTTGCTAACTCCTGCCGAGTGGTTGCAGGACGATTTCTGACCGTTCTCAGCATCATTGCCACCCCCACGAGGCGAAATCTTCTTTGGGAGCACCGGGCCGAGGTCTGTTGATTGTCATGTTATACTCTTTAAACTTTCTGATAATTGCACCAATAGTTGTTTACTTTCACATCCAACACCTTACTAATCTTTTTGGTAGCCCATTCCAGCTTTGTGAAGGTCAACATTCTGACT
>JAMWET010007838.1:5000-15000 GCA_024036415.1 Prochilodus magdalenae
GCACGGAACTCGGTTACTGGCGCACGGAACTCGGTTACTGGCATACGGAACTCGGTTACTGGCGCACGGAACTCGGTTACTGGCGCACGGAACTCGGTTACTGGCATACGGAACTCGGTTACTGGCATACGGAACTCGGTTACTGGCGTACGGAACTCGGTTACTGGCATACGGAACCTGGTTACTGGCGCACGGAACTCGGTTACTGGTGTACGGAACCTGGTTACTGGCGCACGGAACTCGGTTACTGGCATACGGAACCTGGTTACTGGCATACGGAACTCGGTTACTGGCGTACGGAACTCGGTTACTGGCATACGGAACCTGGTTACTGGCGCACGGAACTCGGTTACTGGCGCACGGAACTCGGTTACTGGCATACGGAACCTGGTTACTGGCGCACGGAACTCGGTTACTGGCGTACGGAACTCGGTTACTGGCATACGGAACTCGGTTACTGGCATACGGAACTCGGTTACTGGCGCACGGAACTCGGTTACTGGCGTACGGAACTCGGTTACTGGCGCACGGAAATCGGTTACTGGCGTACGGAAATCGGTTACTGGCGTACGGAACTCGGTTACTGGCGCACGGAACTCGGTTACTGACGCACGGAACTCGGTTACTGGCGTACGGAACTCGGTTACTGGCGTACGGAACTCGGTTACTGGCGCACGGAACTCGGTTACTGGCGCACGGAACTCGGTTACTGGCGCACGGAACCTGGTTACTGGCGCACGGAACTCGGTTACTGGCGCACGGAACTCGGTTACTGGCGTACGGAACTCGGTTACTGGCATACTTAACTCGGTTACTGGCGTACGGAACCTGGTTACTGGCGCACGGAACTCGGTTACTGGCGCACGGAACTCGGTTACTGGCGCACGGAACCTGGTTACCGGCGCACGGAACTCGGTTACTGGCGCACGGAACTCGGTTACTGGCGTACGGAACCTGGTTACCGGCGCACGGAACTCGGTTACTGGCGCACGGAACTCGGTTACTGGCGCACGGAACTCGGTTACTGGCATACTTAACTCGGTTACTGGCGTACGGAACCTGGTTACTGGCGCACGGAACTCGGTTACCGGCGCACGGAACTCGGTTACTGGCGCACGGAACTCGGTTACTGGCGCACGGAACTCGGTTACTGGCGTACGGAACTCGGTTACTGGCGCACGGAACCTGGTTACTGGCATACTTAACTCGGTTACTGGCGTACGGAACCTGGTTACCGGCGCACGGAACTCGGTTACTGACGCACGGAACTCGGTTACTGGCGTACGGAACTCGGTTACTGGCGCACGGAACTCGGTTACTGGCGTACTGAACTCGGTTACTGGCGCACGGAACTCGGTTACTGGCGCACGGAACTCGGTTACTGGCGTACGGAACTCGGTTACTGGCGTACGGAACTCGGTTACTGGCATACGGAACTCGGTTACTGGCGCACGGAACTCGGTTACTGGCGCACGGAACTCGGTTACTGGCGCACGGAACTCGGTTACTGGCATACGGAACTCGGTTACTGGCGTAAGGAACTCGGTTACTGGCGCACGGAAATCGGTTACTGGCGTACGGAACTCGGTTACTGGCGCACGGAACTCGGTTACTGGCGTACGGAACTCGGTTACTGGCGTACGGAACTCGGTTACTGGCGTACGGAACTCGGTTACTGGCGTACGGAACTCGGTTACTGGCGTACGGAACCTGGTTACTGGCGCACGGAACCTGGTTACTGGCATACTTAACTCGGTTACTGGCGTACGGAACCTGGTTACTGGCGTACGGAACTCGGTTACTGGCGTACGGAACCTGGTTACTGGCATACTTAACTCGGTTACTGGCGTACGGAACCTGGTTACTGGCATACGGAACTCGGTTACTGGTGCACGGAACTCGGTTACTGGCGCACGGAACTCGGTTACTGGCGTACGGAACTCGGTTACTGGCATACTTAACTCGGTTACTGGCGCACGGAACCTGGTTACTGGCATACTTAACTCGGTTACTGGCGTACGGAACCTGGTTACTGGCATACGGAACTCGGTTACCGGCGCACGGAACTCGGTTACTGGCGCACGGAACTCGGTTACTGGCGCACGGAACTCGGTTACTGGCATACTTAACTCGGTTACTGGCGTACGGAACCTGGTTACTGACGCACGGAACTCGGTTACTGGCGTACGGAACTCGGTTACTGGCGCACGGAACTCGGTTACTGGCGCACGGAACTCGGTTACTGGCATACTTAACTCGGTTACTGGCGTACGGAACCTGGTTACTGGCGCACGGAACTCGGTTACTGGCGCACGGAACTCGGTTACTGGCATACTTAACTCGGTTACTGGCATACGGAACCTGGTTACTGGCGCACGGAACTCGGTTACTGGCATACTTAACTCGGTTACTGGCGTACGGAACCTGGTTACTGGCATACGGAACTCGGTTACTGGCGCACGGAACTCGGTTACTGGCGCACGGAACTCGGTTACTGGCGTACGGAACTCGGTTACTGGCGCACGGAACCTGGTTACTGGCATACTTAACTCGGTTACTGGCGTACGGAACCTGGTTACTGGCATACGGAACTCGGTTACCGGCGCACGGAATTCGGTTACTGGCATACTTAACTCGGTTACTGGCGTACGGAACCTGGTTACTGGCGCACGGAACTCGGTTACTGGCATACTTAACTCGGTTACTGGCGTACGGAACCTGGTTACTGGCATACGGAACTCGGTTACTGGCGCACGGAACTCGGTTACTGGCGTACGGAACTCGGTTACTGGCGCACGGAACCTGGTTACTGGCATACTTAACCCGGTTACTGGCGTACGGAACTCGGTTACTGGCGTACGGAACTCGGTTACTGGCGCACGGAACTCGGTTACTGGCGTACTGAACTCGGTTACTGGCGCACGGAACTCGGTTACTGGCGCACGGAACTCGGTTACTGGCGCACGGAACTCGGTTACTGGCGCACGGAACTCGGTTACTGGCGTACGGAACTCGGTTACTGGCGTACGGAACTCGGTTACTGGCGTACGGAACTCGGTTACTGGCGTACGGAACTCGGTTACTGGCGTACGGAACTCGGTTACTGGCGTACGGAACTCGGTTACTGGCGTACGGAACTCGGTTACTGGCGTACGGAACTCGGTTACTGGCGTACGGAACTCGGTTACTGGCGTACGGAACTCGGTTACTGGCGTACGGAACCTGGTTACTGGCATACTTAACTCGGTTACTGGCGTACTGAACTCGGTTACTGGCATACGGAACTCGGTTACCGGCGCATGGAACTCGGTTACTGGCATACGGAACTCGGTTCCTGGCGTACGGAACCTGGTTACTGGCATACGGAACTCGGTTACTGGCGCACGTTACTGGCATACGGAACTCGGTTACTGGCTTACGGAACTCGGTTACTGGTGTACTGTAACTCTGTATTCCTGGCAGAAGCATAGAGCTTCAGCTAAAGGCCAGTATTCAGTTGAGTTCAGATGAAATCCTCTGGCACCTGACACACTGCAGCTGAAATGCCTTTATCAAGGTCCTGTGTGCTACAAGGGTGTCGGATATAAGGGGGTGGATAGTCTTTAATGCCCCGCTGATTGAAGCCCCGAGTATGTGCAGGACTGACTACCTGACTTCTAGCTCTGGGTCATTCCTGTTTATACAGGCAGCCCTAGAGCCAGTAACAGGGTACTTACACAAGCCACTGTTGTGATCTAGTGTGATATAGTGGCTCCTGTTGATCAAGCCAGACATCAAAATGAGATCCCTTTTTAGATCACCTCCTAAACAAAGCCATCAGATGCTGGGTTCTGGATTAAAGAGAAAAGGCTTCAAGAGGTGATGTCATGCATCCTCCTTGCCTATACATTGTTGTGCGTTGTTACCATCATCTCACGCTTCACTTCACAAATGCGTATGCCCAAGACGTATGTCACAAAGACATATGACCCATAACTGCTCACGGTGTTCCCCCATCCTGAAGTCTCGAGATTGCAAATCAAGGTGTCAAGTTGTGAATGAAACACTGCTCATTGCTCCATGCAGTGTAAACTCTTCCCTCAACCCTTGGAGTCTGGTCATGTCGGAATGGTCCATCCTGTATCCTAGCCGATATAACTGTGCCCTCGTGGCGACGGTATTAACACTTACTTATTCCTTACATGATTACCATATGACTCCCTGACCACCTGACATACCCTTACACACAGCTTACACACCTGCACGCCTACACTTCCATCGTTTGTTCCTTTAGGGTGACATGTTATACCCCTTTCCCACCAGTTCACACAGTTCCGTGGGCCCTTAATCAAATATCTGGGACACCACAGTGCCCTCCTCAGCCTGTCTAAACAGCCCTGTTCAGAACGTTACCCTACCCAGGAGCAGTCAACCCACAGGACCACACCAAGAGCAAGGCCTGAATACCTGGTCCTGAATCACGGCGCAAAAAAAGGGATCTCTGAGGAGCTCTGAGAAAGAGTTGATGCTCAGCAGGCTGGAAAAGGATACAGAATCATCTCTTAAGAGCTTGGACTCCGCCCCTCCGCAGTCAGACAGACTGTGTACAAGCGGAGTAAAGCCAAGACCCTTATTACCCTCCCCAGGAGTGGTCCACCAACACAGATCGCTCCAGGAGCAGGAGTGTCGTAGTACACAAGGTCACAAAGGAACCCAGGGTAACTTCCCTGCAGCTGAAGGCCTCTCTCCCACTAGCTGATGTTAATGTCCATGAGTCCACCATCAGGAGAACACTCAGCATCAGTGATGTGCATGGTACAGTTGCAAGGAGAAAGCCAGTGCTCTCCAAAAAGTACACTGCTGCCCGTCTGCAGTAGATCACATGGACAAGCCAGAAGGCTACTGGAACAATGTTTTGTGGACGGATGAGATGAAAATAGATCTCTGTGGTGTAAATGAGAAGCGTTATGTCTAGAGAAAGGAAACCCTGCATTCCAGCCTAAGAACCTTGTTCAGTCTGTGAAGCATGGTGGTGGTAGTGTCATGGTTTGGGCCTGTTCCGCTGCATCTGGGCCAGGACGGCTCAGCATCACTGATGGAACAATGAGTCCTGAACTACACCAGCAATTCTAAAGGAAAACGTCAGGACATCTGTGTCAGGACGTCTGTGAGCTAGGTTCCTGATGGTGTCCTGCATTCATCCCATGCAGCTTAAACATCCTCACACAGTTCCTGCAGATGGTGCGGTAGGGGTGGAGGTGGAGGGACACCAGGCCTTCTGGACGTGTGACTACAGAACGTTCATCTTGGTGCTGACCACAGTGCCTCCACACACGGATTCGTTGGGCGTCTCCACCAAGACTAAAGCGGGACTCGTCACTGAAGATGACCCGCTGCCATTCTGAGTCACTCCATGACAGTCTGGTACGACACCACTGCAGTCTTTGGTGACGGTGACGTGGTGTTAAGGACAGTCGTGGTAACGGTCTGTGTGCATGTAGTCCTGCGTGGTGCAGCCGTCTGCTGATGGAGGACAATAATGGTGTCTAATGGTGTAATGGTGGTGTTGGGTCAGTCAGGGACAGAGATAAGACCCGTCCTTGGTTACCTCACATGCGCAGCACATAAAATGTAAATCATTAGCATGTCTCACCATGTCACACCTACCCACCCAAGTTTCATTCCTGTCAGTTGATTCCCTCTGGGTGCAGTGATTTGTACAACTGTTCTTTTTCTGATGAGAGTACAACTCCGTAAATATATAACCTCAGCCAAACAAACACAGAGCATAATTACCTAAAGGCTTAACGTTTCCTCATCTGCAGTTCTCTCTTTTAGGAAGGACCATTTGTGCCAGTGCTGAGCTAGGTTGGAAACGCAGTCCGACCCCAGACTGAAGTCAGCTTCTTATCTGCCAACTTCTTGTTCAAATTCAGCATGAGGTGCCAGGATGTGACTGCGGTACCAATTAAGGTGAAACGGGGAAATGTGAACCAGAGGGAAGCTGGCCAATAAGAACCGGGCTTCAGCTTTACGTTATATATATAGTGGTTACAGGTTGTAGGTGGATGCTGTGTGTATATATACACATATATACATATATATATATACATATATATATATATATACATACATATATATATATACATATATATATATATATATATATATATATATATATATATATATATATATATATATATATATATTTGTATGTATTTAAATATAAGCTTTTTCATAGAGCAAATAAAAACATCTTCACACGTTTGTTCCCATGTGGTGGGCGTATCTACGAACGAGCACCTGATGGAAGGGACGCTGGCACCATTCCGGTATATACAGCCTTCCAATGGGCACTGAATCCCAGCCTCAGCTTCCACATGCTAGCAGGTCTGGTGCTTTCCAAGGCTAGCTCAGAAGCTGTGGATGGAGATTCTCAGACGGGGACGGTATTACTGAAGTCCCCACATGGTGTAGGAAGGGGAGCAGAGCTGAGTGGCTGAGCAGGTTCTGGCCTGGACGGCCTGTTAAAGACGGACTGTGTTGTCTCATTTCACAGTTTGTTGGTTGGTGAGCTCTCGAGATGCTCGGACGTATGAGCACAGAAGCTAAAACAATGCCCGCTGTAATTCCGAGGTTCGCTGCGCTGCATGATTGTTTGCCGTGCTCTAACGTAACTGATTCAGCTCGTGCTGTAGTTGGTCATTAGCTGACGTGTTTAATCAGGTGCACTGGTGCATGTCAGTCGTGCAGTGTGCAGCCAAGCTTCCCTTTGCCCTCAACTGACTGAAGGCTTGTTAAGTTGCTAAGATGGTTCAGGAAATCACGGAAATGCTTAGACTACACTGCCCTCTAATGGACGTCATGGTGGAAAGAATAACAGATGGATATACACTCCCAGAGCAGTTTATTAGGTACACGTACCTTGTATCTGCACTCACTGTCCATTTTATCAGCTCCACTGACCATACAGGACACTCTGTAGGTGTACAGGTCCAGACTGTAGTCCATCTGTTTCTCTGTGTACTGTATTACCCTGTTCTTCAATGGTCAGGACCCCCACAGGACCCCCACAGAGCAGGTAGTATGTGGGTGGTGGATCATTCTCAGCACTGCAGTGACACTGACGTGGTGGTGGTGTGTTAGTGTGTGTGGTGCTGGTGTGAGTGGATCAGACACAGCAGTGCTGCTGGAGTGTTGAGACACTGTGTCCACTCACTGTCCACTCTATTAGACACTCCTACCTTGCTGCTCCACCTTGTAGATGGACAGTCAGAGACGATAGCTCATCTGCTGCTGCACAGTGCAGTGTTGGTCATCCTCTAGTCCTTCATCAGTGGGGACAGGACGCTGCTCCACAGGACGCTGTTGTCTAGATAGTCCTGGTTGGTGGATGATTCTCAGTCCAGCAGTGACACTGAGGTGTCCAGCAGCCCTGCTGTGTCTGATCCATTCACACCAGCACCACCACATCAGTATCACTGCAGTGACCACCCTAATAATGCCCACTCTGTGGTGGTCCTGAACACTACATAATAAACTACAGTCAGTAATGGTAGAACTTCAGAGTGTAGCTAAACTGTAGGTGGAGGTGATAAAATGGATAGTGTGTGTAGCTACAGGGAGGTGTAGCACCCAACCTGCTCAGTGGGAGTGGCAGGAAGTCAGAGCACGGTGTGTTTGTACATGGTAAAGAGGGAATCATCTATTAGATTGCAGTTCCCTGTGCAACCACTAGAAGGCAGCAGTGTTCCAGCAGTGGGACCAGCACACCAGTACAAGCCTAAGTCATCATAACTAAAGACCCATCACAGTTAATGATTAGCCGACAGCTCTGTCCTGTAATTGAGTTTTACATTTACCAGACGCTTCATTTAGTTATTAATCAGTGGTGAGGAATACTCCCGGTCTCTGGAGGAGAAGTGAGGAAGTGCCAAAGAAGATGTGACCAGCACACCTGAACAGGGCTGATCCCACGCCTGAATGTACAGAACAGGGTGCTTATCTACGCTGACCTTTCTGAGCCTGTAAAACGTCCCTGTGACACTGACCCGAACAGGTGCGCAGTCGGGCCCTGAGCAGGTGCGAGGAAGAGAAGGAGAAGGTCAAAGGTCAAGCCTTATCTGAAGACACGTCAATGACGCATCGTCCCTGTCCTAAGAAAAACAAGCATCTCCAAAATGTCAACTTTACAGGAGTGGGCACCTCATTAGGCTTGGAATCAAGTCCACAGGTCCACGGAGGCGGGCCATTCCTCCCGGCCCGGTCGTCACCTGGTCTAATTACCTCTAAAGGTAAAAACGGAGATGCATGATTTCCACTGGACAGCAGTGATACGTTCTTACACACTATACACACACACAGCTTCAGAAGAGTACTGGCACCCTGAAGGAATCAACCAATAGCAATAAACCTCAAGCTCGGTGGGTGGGGTCCACATCACGAGACATGAGAATACGTTTCACACTCAGCTACACCTGTGATGCAGGTAAGGACGGGTCTTATCCCTGTACCTGACTGACCCAACACCACCATTACAGACCTCCAGTGAGCAGTGGTGTCCTCCATGAGTCCTCCTGTTAGTGCAGCACCATCGGCAGACAGCTGCACCACGCAGGACTACATGCACACAGACCGTTACCACGACTGTCCTTAACACCACGTCACCGTCACCAAAGACTGCAGTGGTGTCGTACCAGACTGCCATGGAGGGACTCAGAATGGCAGCGGGTCATCTTCAGTGACGAGTCCCGCTTTAGTCTTGGTGGAGACGCCCAACGAATCCGTGTGTGGAGGCACCGTGGTCAGCACCAAGATGTGCGGTTTGTCGTCCAGGAGGTGTCCCTCCACCTCCACCCCTACCGCACCATCTGCAGGAACTGTGTGAGGATGTTCAAGCTGCATGGGATGGATTATCACAGGACTTCATCAGGAACCTCTACAGCTCCATACTGAGACGTCTGGCGTGTTGGGTTAGCAAACTGTAGACGCATGAAGTTATGTTACAAAATCAACCAATCACCACACACGGTGCCAGGAGCGGCTGGTTTCCACCTCAGACCACTGACTTTAGGATTACCAGTGATTGGTCCCATGAACCACAGCTCTCACCACTACCAAACCCACAGAGCCAGCGGTTCATGGTCTGGATAAACGGTTTGTATAGACTCTACAGTGGTACACTGAGCAGCTCCACCTGCTGAGAGTCTGACCCAGTCCGTATCCTGCTACACCACATCTACTCCTGATGTACACAGTATGATACTCCTCCATATCTCCACCTCTAATATATATTTAGTGGTGTAAAAACTTTGATCTCTTTTTCTGCACAGTGTAAAAGCTCTAGTTCTCCTTTCAGGTTAGTGAATATTCATGATGGACCGACCAATAGAATCGCTCCAAACCTGCTTAGTAATAAACCTTGTTCTATCAGCTCCACTGCAGGGTAAGGAGGCTGCTCCATCCTCCTGTACAGCTCCACTCTGGAGGGTTTAAGGTGGACTGGATAACTCCACTCTGGAGGGGGTTAGGGTGGACTGGATAACTCCACTCTGGAGGGGTTTAAGGTGGACTGGATAACTCCACTCTGGAGGGGTTTAAGGTGGACTGGATAATTACCTAAATTCTATTTTATAGTTTGATGTTTTCACTTTTATTCTACAGTAAGGCTTTAAGCTAAACAGGAAAACCTTCTATGAGTAGCTGCCTCTAAACTTTTGACCAGTCGTGTAAGACTTATCTAATGCGTGTGTGGTAAGTGTGAAACTGTGTACATTTACACTTTTTAATCTTTTGCTATGAAATTGATGATAATGTTAATATCTGGATGCAGATCACTGAGTAACTCCTATAAACCTCTCTCTCTCTCTCTCTCTCTCTCTCTCTCACACACACACACACACTCATATCTTATCAGAGCTCAGCAAAGTGGTGACTCTCTCCTGGGGCTATAGCTTTGCATCTGTATTTCCACTCCTTAACTTCCTGCCTCTCTTCATCAGGAAGAGCCATAAAACCCGCA
>JAMWET010007838.1:20000-62500 GCA_024036415.1 Prochilodus magdalenae
AACAGTCCTCCCCTTTAACTTAAAGAACTCTCCACAGTTTAGTAGGGGAGCGCCAGAGGAACGAAGAGAGGGAGGGGTGAGAAAACCTTAACCCCTCTACCGTTACCAGCCAGGACCTTACACACACTCAGTGTGGCAAAGACCCAGCACCCCAGCCCGTTTCCTGAGAGGTATATATAGCCTGTTCACCAGGTGCAGGGTGTTAGGACTGATTGCTGGTTCACTGCTGTCCCCTAGAGGCCGGGGTAAGGCTGGGGTAAGAGGTTTTTATTGTAATCAGTGTGTTTTTAGAATTTGATTACCGGACCGTTATTACACAACCCTGAAAACAAAGCATGCCCAGAAAGCAGCACTATAAGAAGCTCATGATGTAAACAGGATACGGCAGTTAACAGGAAAACTGAAGGTCAAGGTAAAGTCTGTAAGGCCAAAAACACCTAAACCCCAGTGTGACTACAAAGACCTTCAGGAACAGTGAGTGGACTTTGAAGTGGTGGTGCACTGTTCTGTTGTTCTAACCTTCCCTGCATTCTCACCACAGAATTCAGGATCAGGAGTTTGCTCATGAACATCTGAACAAGCCTGGCCAAATTCCTGTGGCCTGATGGAGTACAAATAGATCTTATTGGTCACTGGTGGATCAATCATGATCATCGATCTTGGGCTTGTGTTGCAGCCAGTGGCACTGGGTAGAGGCAGAATGGAATCAGCTGACTACCATCAAACTATGGTATCAAAGACCACACGGATAACAGGATAATGATCCTAAACACACCCCAAAATCCTTAATGGGCTACCTCAAGAGGTGCAAGCTGAAGGTTCTACCATGGCCCTCTCATATAAGCTGTCCCGGGAGTCTCACAGAACTGGAGGTCTTTTGCAAAGAATGTGTGAAAAACAAGATGCCCCCCAAAAAGCCCAACTGCAAAACCTCTCAGCTGGCTATAATCGGTGTTTACTGGCTGGATGTATCATTTTAAACCTCAGGTCATCTTTTACTGGTTTAGTTACAGGAATTGCGACTAGGGGTCCCCAAACATTTGCATGCCAGTGTATATGCCACCCAAACCTAATAAGAGTGTCTCCTTGTTATACTGACCATCATAACTACCACTGGGATATAAATCCTGCATGCACACCATGACCGGTACAGGCAGGCCCTACCGCTAGCTCCACTACCATAGACACACATTAACCATTAAACCCACCACAGGCCTGCACACGCTGGCTTATACATGACGTATTACTCCAGACCAATTAAGGAAGCTGGTAAGAGGGCACCCTTAATTAGAGAGGCACACGCACCGCCTGGTCAAACTTTAACACTTCATTTATAAAGCTCTTCTTCGTACACTTCAGCTTAGCAACCTGCGTTAGGGAGGGAGGGAAGGAGTGAGGGACGGCAGGAGGGTAGCCAGGCATCTACGTTCTTAGAAACGAAGACTCGTTACTCAAACACAGAGCTCTGGGGAAAGAAGCGGTGTCTGTAGAACACTTCAGGGTTCTTAAGTTCTTAAGCGTAAGTCTTTACACTCACATTCTCATGTTCCATACACTCGCACAACCTTCACACCAAAGGTTCCTTAGAGAACTTTCCTTTGGAAGCTGCCAAAAGAGGTTCTTCTAAGGCAGTGTTGATCAGCCTGTGGGCTGTGAAGCACCCTCTAGTGGTCTGTAGGTCTGTACTCAGCGGGGAGGCAGGCGGGTCATAATGGGAGGGTAATGTCGCTGTGGCTCACAGGTGTACAAAAAAAAGGCTTAGAAGGTAAGAAGGTGAGACTGGTATATGACAACGCACCTGCGAAGATCAGCACCTCATGGTAGTGGAGCGTATTTGTAGCTGGGTATTAATGACCTGAGTGGTTAAGCACACATACACCAATGATACACCAAGTACGATTTACTGTTAACATTTACGTTCATGGTATTTATAATACATACCATAATATATAATATAATGCTTCCTAGCTAGTAAAGCTTCTATGTAGTAAAGAGTCTATGGCTGCATTACCAATGGCCCACTACTATACTCCATACTGCCCCCTGTGTGTGGTGTACAGTCCAGTAACAGGTTCTGACCTACAGTGTAGTATACTAATACAGTCACATGACCAGTTACCTCACATTTACCTCAGAGCTGTTATTACTGTATCCACTGTTTAGAGCTAGCTGCTGCTAACGCTGCTCAGTTCACCTGAGCTACGGCTAGCCTAGCGGTTAGCTCCCCTCGGCTACTTCACTCTAAAACTGACCCTCTAAAGTAAGTTCATCTTTTATTAATCTTCAGACCTGTATATTTAACTTTCTGAGGCTCATTCTGATAAACACACACCCCACTACAATCACTACACCCATGGGTGGGCTGCGGTTAGCTCCCCAGTGTATCCGCCGCCATTCTCTCTGGCTGAAGCAGGCTAAGCGCTGGTAAGGCTGTGGTGTATGAGGGGATCCAGTGCTCCATGAAGATAGCTCCACCTGTACTCTAGAACCTCTGAATGGAGTAGAACACTATCCGGGTATCTCCAATGCACTACAGACTTTCAATGTGGTCACACACTGCATATGACTTTCAGGAAGGTTTAGCCTGAACCTTAGATCTGAACCTTAGATCTGAACCTTAGATCTGAACCCTAGATCTGAGCCTTAGATCTGAACCTTAGATCTGGCCCAACTTGGCAGTTCTTTGATGAAAGAGTGTATGAGCACTGATGTGGTTACATCCAGAACCTTGTCCAGTCCATGCTAAATAGAATCACCGCTGTTGCTGACGCTGGTTTTGGGAAGTGCTCCTCCAGAGTTCCACTATAGAGTCACGGTGGTTTGCAACGCAGTGCCGCCGGTTTCAGCCTTGTCCCCTACATACAGAGATTCCCTGTGTCTTTTAATATGATGTACCATAGACGATGAAATCCCCACGTCTCATTCTACATCAAGGAACCTGAATTCTTGGATTGTTGCACTATGTGGCTGTGCAGCCTTTCACTGATCCCTCTTTGCTTCTGTTTGATCCAGCCCCTCTAATATGCTAATTAGCCTAATTAGTTCTGAGATGTTCAACCAGGGTTGCATACAGGTCGCACTGTTGTCTCGTGGCGGGACATCCGGGGTTCCTTCTGTGTGGAGCTTGCGTGTTCTCCCCATGTCTACTAGGGTTTCCTCCCTTAGTCTAAAGACGAGCAGTCAGGTGAATCGGAGGTGCTATTGCCCTGAGGTGTGAGTGTGTGTGCGACTGCCCTGCAAAGTACTGGTGTACTGCCCAACAAGCACCGAGGCTCCAGCACCCCTCATGCCCTAGAAGCACAAGCAGCACAGCTCTTGTAATATCTATCCACAGATTTTCTATGATGTACAGATCATGGGAACTGTGAGGGCCATGGACAAACGTTCAGCTTGCGCCCTGTTGATGTAATCTATGGTGGGGTTTGAAACGTGTTTAGGATCATTATCCTGTTCTAGAAGCCAGCCTTATTTCAGACGGTGTATTGATACCACAATTTACTGGATCTTAATTTAATCCATTCTCCTACTACCAGTGAATGGTATAGCCCCCTCCCCTCTGGCCTTTGTGGACACAGGGTTCTAGATTAATTGTATGTGTAGTATTTGGAGCACATTGTGCGGGAGCTTACAGTGTTTGGCTTCTGCATTGACATACGTCTGTGTTTGAGTAGGGGTAGGAGACAGAGGTGGTGGGCTATCAGTGTGGTGGGCCTGGGTTTAGGCGCTGTGGCTGACTGATGTGATGATAATGCTGTTGAGTTGATGAGTGATTCCAGGGGGTCTACAGGGATCATGTGGATCCATTCTTACATGTCATTAAGGGTTAATAAATAGCTGTCAAATGAGTGTCTGAATGTGTGCGCGCGAGTGCATATCTGCAAATGTTGTTTTATTGCAAGTCTGCAGGCGTGTGTGTGTGCGGATGCGTGTGCAGACTGCGTCGGATCCACTGTTAATGTTACACTCTTCCCACCTTACTGAGTAATCCAGTGCCATCTCTCTGGCTTTACTCAGGAACGGGCCGAGGCCAAGGGAATGTTGGGTTTACACAGCACTCCAGAAGTACACACAACACAACCGCGCTGAACCCTCTCTCAGGTCAGAAAACGACACTGTAGACAGAGGAATATATATATTAGGAGTGCTGCATGCCTGAGACTTACCTCCACCTTCATAAACAGCCGACCAGTAGCATCATCTCCTGGACTGTAGTTCCTCCTGCTCCTCCATAGTGTTCATCACTCACACGCCAGATTATACACTACGTCTACCCTACACTACACTACTCTACCTCAACACTACTGCCTCTACCTCAACACTACTGCCTCTACCTCAACACTACTGCCTCCACCTCAACACTACTGCCTCCACCTCAACACCACTGCCTCTACCTCAACACTACTGCCTCTACCTCAACACTACTGCCTCCACCTCAACACTACTGCCTCTACCTCAACACTACTGCCTGTTACTGTAAATAATTTGTAAACTGTATATTTTGTCCATAGTTTGTTTATTGCTTGTGTATATGTGGAGTCGGTGTGTATATGGTGTATATTGTGTAGAGTGTATAGTGTACGGTGTGTGTGTGTATGGTGTATATGTGGAGTCGGTGTGTATATGGTGTATATTGTGTAGAGTGTATAGTGTACGGTGTGTGTGTGTATGGTGTATATGTGGAGTCGGTGTGTATATGGTGTATATTGTGTAGAGTGTATAGTGTACAGTGTGTGTATGTATGGTGTATATGTGGAGTCGGTGTGTATGTGGGGTATACTCTGTAGAGTGTATAGTGTACGGTGTGTATGTATGGTGTATATGTGGAGTCGGTGTGTATATGGTGTATACTGTGTAGAGTGTATAGTGTACGGTGTGTGTGTGTATGGTGTATATGTGGAGTCGGTGTGTATATGGTGTATACTGTGTAGAGTGTATAGTGTACAGTGTGTGTATGTATGGTGTATATGTGGAGTCGGTGTGTATGTGGGGTATACTCTGTAGAGTGTATAGTGTACGGTGTGTGTATGTATGGTGTATATGTGGAGTCGGTGTGTATATGGTGTATACTGTGTAGAGTGTATAGTGTACGGTGTGTGGATGTATGGTGTATATGTGGAGTCGGTGTGTATATGGTGTATACTGTGTAGAGTGTATAGTGTACAGTGTGTATGTATGGTGTATATGTGGAGTCGGTGTGTATGTGGTGTATATTGTGTAGAGTGTATAGTGTACAGTGTGTATGTATGGTGTATATGTGGAGTCGGTGTGTATATGGTGTATATTGTGTAGAGTGTATAGTGTACGATGTGTCTGTATGGTGTATATGTGGAGTCGGTGTGTATATGGTGTATATTGTGTAGAGTGTATAGTGTACGGTGTGTATGTATGGTGTATATGTGGAGTCGGTGTGTATATGGTGTATACTGTGTAGAGTGTATAGTGTACGGTGTGTATGTATGGTGTATATGTGGAGTCGGTGTGTATGTGGTGTATATTGTGTAGAGTGTATAGTGTACAGTGTGTATGTATGGTGTATATGTGGAGTCGGTGTGTATATGGTATATACTGTGTAGAGTGTATAGTGTACAGTGTGTGTATGTATGGTGTATATGTGGAGTCGGTGTGTATATGGTGTATACTGTGTAGAGTGTATAGTGTACGGTGTGTGTATGTATGGTGTATATGTGGAGTCGGTGTGTATATGGTGTATACTGTGTAGAGTGTATAGTGTACGGTGTGTGTGTGTATGGTGTATATGTGGAGTCGGTGTGTATATGGTGTATACTGTGTAGAGTGTATAGTGTACGGTGTGTGTATGTATGGTGTATATGTGGAGTCGGTGTGTATATGGTGTATATTGTGTAGAGTGTATAGTGTACGGTGTGTGTATGTATGGTGTATATGTGGAGTCGGTGTGTATATGGTGTATATTGTGTAGAGTGTATATCATACGGTGTGTGTATGTATGGTGTATATGTGGAGTCGGTGTGTATATGGTGTATACTGTGTAGAGTGTATATCATACGGTGTGTGTATGTATGGTGTATATGTGGAGTCGGTGTGTATATGGTGTATATTGTGTAGAGTGTATATCATACGGTGTGTGTATGTATGGTGTATATGTGGAGTCGGTGTGTATATGGTGTATATTGTGTAGAGTGTATATCATACGGTGTGTGTATGTATGGTGTATATGTGGAGTCGGTGTGTATATGGTGTATACTGTGTAGAGTGTATAGTGTACGGTGTGTGTATGTATGGTGTATATGTGGAGTCGGTGTGTATGTGGTGTATACTCTTTAGAGTGTATATGGAGATTTATCCAGGACTCTTAAAGGTGAGTAACACAGAGACTGGTGCCTAGCGGGGTGTTGGGTGGGACTTCTACACCCTGTGTTTGGAAGCCTGTAGTGCCTCCATGGCTGATACCTGCCTGGTAATGTCTCTTCATGACTCTCTGGATACTTGCTGGTGTTGGTTTACAGTAATCGTACATGAATCAGCCGAGAACTCTCCTCTGGATTTACACTCATATCAAACGAGGAGTCACACCTGGAATCAGCTGACAGGAGTGAAACCCGGTGGGTAGGTTTGTCTCCATGTGGCATCCTGTTAGTGCCTGAACGCTGCACAGGACCAGATGTGTGCAGACAGTGATGACGACTGCCCTTAACACCACGTCATCGACGCCCAAGACTGCAGTGGTGCTATCTTTTGTCTTGGTGGAGACAATGGAGTGGCACTGTGGCCAACGCCATGATAAACGGTCCGTCACACGTCCAGAAAGCCTAGTGTGGGTTGGGAACTTCTACAGCTCCATGTCTGACAGCCCGACGCCATACTGAGAGACAGACTTCTGTATGTGTAGCTCAATAAATATTGATCATATCAGTCTACATTTATCATCAGTTATTGATCCTGGTACCTTTATCTTCCTTCCCCACACACCTGCACTCCCACACCTCCTTCTGGGAGCAGCTAGTATTTTGATGGTGTGGGTATCTCCTGCCTGAAAACATCAATGCCCAAAATAATGAGGTGTGATGTGAGAGGACACTGAGGGCTGAGGATTGAGTTTCAGCTTGATGGGTTACCTGATGACCCTTTATGATCAGGTAAAGGTTTAAGGGTTAATTTCTTATGGGTTCCATTCCTCCCTCTGTCTCTCTCTCTCTCTCTCTCTCTCTCTCTCTCTCTCTCTCTCTCTCTCTCTCTCTCTCTCTATAGCTCTCTCTCTCTCTCTCTCCCTCTGTCTCTCTCTCTCTCTCTCTCTCTCTCTCTCTCTCTATAGCTCTCTCTCTCTCTCTCTATCTATCTCTCTCTCTCTCTCTATAGCTCTCTCTATAGCTCTCTCTCTCTCTCTCTATAGCTCTCTCTATAGCTCTCTCTCTCCCTCTCTCTATAGCTCTCTCTATAGCTCTCTCTCTCTCTCTCTCTCTCTCTATAGCTCTTTATAGCTCTCTCACTCTCTCTCTCTCTCTCTATCTCTCTCTCTCTCTATAGCTCTCTCTCTCTCTCTCTCTCTCTCTCTCTCTCTCCCTCTCTCCCCCTCTCTCTCTGTTACCCGTTATTTGCCAGACACTCTTGCAACTCAATCCAACCTGCTCTCTCCCTCTCCCTTCCAATCTGGTGGGCATCTGCAGGGGGCTTAACCGTGTCATTAAAGATAGACCACCCGTTTGGCTCCTCCACGGTTAGCTCTGGTGCCCCAACTTTCCCTGCCATCCCCAGCTCCCTCAGGGGAGGAATGGAGAGCACCAGGCTGAGCAAGGGAGGGACGGAGGGGTGGAAGCATCCCGCTGTAGACCCCCCTAGGGGGTAGCGCAGCCCATGTAAGACCTACGGGACAGATCGGGAAGGGAATCTCCCTCGAGACGTGGCACCCCCCTTCTTTTGTCTTGTAGGGGCGGGAGAAACTGTGGAGGAGCTGATGGAGAGAAAGAGAGTGGGAGGGAAAGAGCAAGCCAAGGGAGGGAAGAAGAGGGACAGGTGGGACGGAGAAATGACAGGTTAGGGTTCACATTGAGGTAGGAGCATCGGAGAAGAATGGGCATCCGATCCGAGTGCTTATTCTCCGACAGAGCGAAACTGATGTAGACGTGCTTGTTAGGAGCGGACTGGAGCAGGTTTGTAGCCGGGAAGATGCGATCAGGTTGGCTCACTTATAGCCTGATCCACTTGTCTGTCATACATTCCTAATTCATAACATTCGCGATTTTCCTTCCATGCTGTGGCGAATTTCCAGGTGATACAGTACTAGGAAGCACCGCTGAGCTAGCTGTACATTTCGCTCAGTGGTAGGTGGTCAATATTATTATTGGCTGATATGATCTAATATGTGGAGAGGTAGCCCATCATCAAGAGGCACTTTAGTGGTGGGTAAATGTAACAACACCTGGCTCAAGGTGACGGGACATTGAGTTATATAACTGATTATATGATGATGTATGGCTTATATGACCAGGGGCTCTGACTAACAGTCGTGGGCCGTCGTGGGTCAGAGGTTAGGGAACCAGCCTCGTGATTGGATAGTTACCGGCTTGATTCCCTGAACCGTAAGGACCAGACTGAAGTGGCCTTCAGCAAGGCACCTACCCCTGGACTGCTCCTTGGGTGCCGTGGAACGGGTTGCCCACCGCTGTGGGCAGGTGTGCTCAGTGCCCACTAGGGTACGTGTATGTGGGTGTTCCGCCTTCGTGGATGGGTTAATCCCACATAAACACTAAACCAGTTTCTGATTCACCTTAAACTCACAGCCCTCCTGAACCTGGAACACCCTCTGCTAACCACCTGTGGAGCTTCCTGGAACAAATGAAACGACGTCATTCACTTGATTGATGGTTTATTGACACAAATTAATAACGTTGGCCTAGCATCTAAATAAACAGACAAAGACTGTCTGTCAATCACAGGTCAATCAAATCACACTCTAAACACAGTCGCCACACCAAGCCAATAATGCGGTATGAACTTTTGGTTGACTGATGTAAGCATATCATTAGTTCCCTGTCAGTCTGGTGGCATGGTGGCATCGCTGTTACCGAGGACACACCGGAAGACGTATGATTTCACCTGCAGCTATTCGTTTGTTTCAAGAACACTGCTTAGGCACCCAGGTGAAGTTCCACCCCCCTTGCGAGTCTCTGCGGGTGAAAGCCTGCCCTTGCGGGAAAGTGTGGGTCTTGACACTGCTCTGCGGACTTAAGGACATGCTGAACGCTAAGTCTGTTCTGCTACGGGTTGTGCGTGGGGTGGAGAAGAGCCCTCCCTCGCCCCCTGGTGGACTGAGGGAGCTGTGGCTGTGAGAGTGCTGCCCTGAGCCTGCGGCGTGCAAGCGTTGAGGAGTCGAAGATGCCCGAGGAGGGGTGAAGAGTCCAGTAGGTATGGTAGCTGGCAGAGATGCAACCAGCGACCCTGTAGACGTGACCGTGTACAGATGTGAAGTGTCGAGGGTTGAGTACTCGGCGCTGGTGTCCATGCTGTGGCTGAAGCTGCTTGAAGAGTCAGTTAAGCCGTATTCACCAGGGTGGTCATTACCAGTAGGACTGCAGGTGGTGCTGTCCTGCTCTGCAGGGCTGAAGTAGTCGATGCTCGGGGCTGGAGAGTTGAAAGAAGGCGTGTGGTCAGTTGTAGGGCTACCGAAACTGCTATCTGGGTCGATGGTGTCCTCGTCCTGTAATCCTAGGGTCTCCAGGATCCAGGAGTCCAGTGGTGGGGTGGCAGCCAGCTCCTCGCCCGAGCAGAACTCCAGAGAGAGGTTTCGGCATACCCGCTTGCTCTTGCCGCCCTGCAGCAAACGGCTCAGGTTAAGGAAGTCACCCTCTTCGTGCAGCGCTCGCTTCCTGTGCCTCGTGTTCAGGCCTCTCTGAGCAGATAGGAGCCTCTGCATGAGAGAAGGAGAGAGAGAATGTTTCACTAGTACAACTTTCAGGGTAATTATCAATAATAATAATTATTAATAATAATAATAATAATAATTAATAATAATAATAATAATAATAATAATAATAATAATAATAATAATAATAATTAATAATAATAATAATATTAATAATAATATTAATAGAAGGTAAATATAATGACAGAAAGCTCTGTGTTGTGGTATAGAAAAGAGCAGAAATGGTAATCTTGAAGATGAACCCTACTATCTTTCCAGATTCTCCATTATCCTTTCAGGTTCTCCACTATTCTTCTAGGTTCCCCATTATCCTTATATGCTCCCCTATAACAGTACAGGTCCTCTATGTTCTTTACAGGTTCCCAATTATCCTTCTAGGTTCCACACAAACCTATCAGGTCCCCTACTATCCTTTTATGTTTTCCAATATCCTTCCAGGTTTGCCACTACCCTCCCAGGTTCCCCACTGCCCTCCCAGGTTCCCTACTGCCCTCCCAGGTTCCCCACTGCCCTCCCAGGTTCCCCACTGCCCTCCCAGGTTCCCCACTGCCCTCCCAGGTTCTCTGCTATTCCTCCAGGTTTCTATAGAGTGTTGGACAGTTCCTAACCCAGCTCTGATCTGAACGTCTCCTTAGTTGTGTATTGTATGATACAGGCCAATAACTGAGCCTCCTAATACACAGTAGCAGATATTCCACAGCCACGGGACGCGTCTTCCCACGCGGCTGTTTAAGAAATGAAAAGCTACGCGCTGCATCAGTTGAGGTTAAAAGCCTTGCTGTGCGTTTATTGTAGCGAGGTAAAACGAGCTTGAACCTAAAGCACAGTTACTAAAATAAATAAATAAATAAATAAATAAATAATAAATTAATTAATAAATAAAGTTATTAAAGTAGAAATGTTTTTTTCTGTTGATCAGTTTCGGCTTAAGCAATAACAGAAGATCCCATTCAGCCTGATGAATTTAGACTGGACGTTTGGAACATGCTTGAATCTAGAGCACAGGTGTCCAGTCTGGTTTTGGAAGGGGCTGGTGTTGCTGAAGAGGCGTGGCTTGCCACCGGGTCTGTAGGGGCCCCCCAGGGGCAGATTAATATTTGTGAATTATGAGTTTATAAATGTTGTATATATATATATAATATATTATATATATATATATATATATATATATATATATAATATATTATATATATATAAATATATAGAATTTGGGCGGCACAGTGGTGCAGAGGGCAGCATGGTGGGTCGCCTCACAGTGAGGTTTGGCCCTTTCCGTGTGGAGTTTGGATGTTCTCTTCAGGTGTGTGTGGGATTCCTTTCACAGTCCACAGATCCGGGGATCCAGTCCGGTGAACTGGAGATGCTAAATTACCCCCCATGGTGTGTAAACGAGTGTGTGTGTGTATGTGTGTGTGTGTGTGTGTGTGTGTATGTGTGTATGTGTGGGTGTGTGTATGTGTGTTCGTGTGGGTGTGTGGGTGTGTGTGTGTGTGTGTGTGTGTGTGTGGGTGCCCTGTGATGGACCGGTGGCCTGTACAGGGCCTATCCTGCCTTCTGGGATAGACTTCCGGTTGGCCCCCCAGAGCCCCAGCAGACTCTAGAGTGTGCCTCTGCCTGCGTGATAAAACCCAGCAGCCCCCCCAGATCATACATCCCTCTCTGGACTCCTGAACGGGAGTTTCCCCCACCCTCCGTACAGCTATGTTTGTGAGCGGAGCACGGCGAGGTAAACGTCCGACCTGACTCACCTTTGACTTTTCTTCCAGGGACTTCACGTACGATGAGTTCAGGAACTCCTTGAGTTTGTTGTTCTCCTCCTGTAACCGAGCCAGCTCCTCCTCCTTCTGCATCAAGGTGTCCTGGAGCTGGGTGTAGAAAGGAAATCCGGATGTTAGTGTTGGGATCCGCGGTAAAAGTGTGTTTCAGTGACTCTGCTGCGTCAGGTACCTGTTTGTTCCGCTGGAGGTGAGGAGACAGCTGGTCAGGCCAGGTGGGCTCGTGTAGAGCAGCGTGCAGAGGGCCGAAATGTGGGTCTAGAGAAGCACACAAAGGCAGACGCATTATTAGAATGTGATGCTCATCAAATACCTGTCTATCAAAACTGAACTGGGAGGGCGGTTGGTTGGTTGGTTGTTTGATTGATTGGTTGTTTGATTGATTGGTTGTTTAATTGGTTGGTTGGTTGTTTGATTGATTGGTTGTTTGATTGATTGGTTGTTTGATTGGTTGTTTTTTGATTGATTGGTTGGTTGGTTGTTTGATTGATTGGTTGTTTAATTGGTTGGTTGGTTGTTTGATTGATTGGTTGTTTGATTGATTGGTTGTTTGATTGGTTGTTTGATTGATTGGTTGTTTAATTGGTTGGTTGGTTGTTTGATTGATTGGTTGTTTGATTGATTGGTTGTTTGAGCATAGAAATAGAACCGAAGTGCTAATTCCCTTTTATTACAGTAAAGAGCCAGTCCCTCCAACCAATACAGAACCATACAGAACCATATAGAACCATATAGAACCATATAGAACCAGACTTCATCCAAGCTTAAAGTGGAACTGGGCTTTCTAGGGCATTTCAGAGTGCTTTGATCTGAAGTGGGTTCTGGGGAAACTTACAGAGGGAGAATTGTTCACACAGTGGCGATGAGGGTAACCAGATGTCTACCTCTACAAGCAGAGCGTTATCTCTGTCTATATGTCTATATGGATCTATGGGAAATTTAAGAAATTTCTAATTGCGTAATTCATAAATTTTACTTTTAACAATGTTTTTGTGTGTTTTGAACTTGTGAAATTCACAAAGTAAAAGTAACTGAACAAATTTTACTTAATTTAAAATTTTACTTTGATTGAAAGAATTTATCAGGTTGAATAAACTGTCATTTGTTTTACAGTGTGTTTTCCAGATTACTACACGTTTCACCTCGGACTTAAATGTATATTAATTCATTCGAGATTGTAATTCATGAATTCAATTCATTTTCAGCAGCAAATTTTACCACCTTACTCGTTCAAAACTGATAAAATTCAAATTTACGAAATATGCCATGAATATTTCTAGTTTATTAAATGTGCCATTAATATAAATAAACTTTAAATCAATTTCGGATTTTAATAATTATTTAAGCGTGCAGGCTCCATATGTTGTGTCATATAGCTCAGTGTGTGAGTTATAATCTATGTCTGGCGGTGGGGTACATTCATGGTGTTGCACAGCAAAATAGTCCCCCTGTCCCCTAACTAATGTCCCCCTGTCCCCTAACTAATGTCCCCCTGTCCACTAACTAATGTTCAACTGCCCCCCTGTCCCCTAACTAATGTCCCCCTGTCCCCTAACTAATGTCCCCCTGTCCCCTAACTAATGTCCCCCTGTCCACTAACTAATGTTCAACTGCCCCCCTGTCCCCTAACTAATGTCCCCCTGTCCCCTAACTAATGTCCCCCTGTCCACTAACTAATGTTCAACTCTCCCCCTGTCCCCTAACTAATGTTCAACTCTCCCCCTGTCCCCTAACTAATGTTCAACTCTCCCCCTGTCCACTAACTAATGTTCAACTGCCCCCCTGTCCCCTAACTAATGTTCAACTGCCCCCCTGTCCCCTAACTAATGTCCCCCTGTCCCCTAACTAATGTCCCCCTGTCCCCTAACTAATGTCCCCCTGTCCCCTAACTAATGTTCAACTGCCCCCCTGTCCCCTAACTAATGTCCCCCTGTCCCCTAACTAATGTACAACTCTCCCCCTGTCCACTAACTAATGTTCAATCTCCCCCTGTCCCCTAACTAATGTTCAACTGTCCCCGTCCCCTAACTAATGTTCAACTCTCCCCTGCCCACTAACTAATGTTCAACTCTCCCCCTGTCCCCTAACTAATGTTCAACTGTCCCCCGTCCCCTAACTAATGTTCAACTGCCCCCCGTCCCCTAACTAATGTTCAACTCTCCCCTGCCCACTAACTAATGTTCAACTCTCCCCCTATCCCCTAACTAATGTTCAATTGTCCCCCGTCCCCTAACTAATGTTCAACTCTCCCCCTGTCCCCTAACTAATGTTCAACTCTGCCCCTGTCCCCTAACTAATGTTCAACTCTCCCCGTCCCCTAACTAATGTTCAACTCTCCCCCTGTCCACTAACTAATGTTCAACTCTCCCCCGTCCCCTAACTAATGTTCCACTCTCCCCCCGTCCCCTAACTAATGTTCAACTGCCCCCCTGTCCACTAACTAATGTTCAACTCACCCCCTGTCCACTAACTAATGTTCAACTGCCCCCATGTCCAATAACTAATGTTCAACTGCCCCCCTGTCCGCTAACTAATGTTCAACTCTCCCCCTGTCCACTAACTAATGTTCAACTCTCCCCCGTCCACTAACTAATGTTCAACTCTCCCCGTCCCCTAACTAATGTTCAACTCTCCCCCTGTCCACTAACTAATGTTCAACTCTCCCCCGTCCCCTAACTAATGTTCCACTCTCCCCCCGTCCCCTAACTAATGTTCAACTGCCCCCCTGTCCACTAACTAATGTTCAACTCACCCCCTGTCCACTAACTAATGTTCAACTGCCCCCATGTCCAATAACTAATGTTCAACTGCCCCCCTGTCCGCTAACTAATGTTCAACTCTCCCCCTGTCCACTAACTAATGTTCAACTCTCCCCCTGTCCACTAACTAATGTTCAACTCTCCCCCTGTCCACTAACTAATGTTCAACTCTCCCGCTGTCCCCTAACTAATGTTGACCTAATGTCAGTATCTGAGTCGTAGACATGGAGAACCCCTGGTTCCCTTCACCACCACTGTGTAGGAACCAGTTCCACCAGCCCTGTGGGTGGGTTTGTTTACTGCCCGCTAGCTGCCCACCAGCTGTGCAGGCTTTCTGAAAGCCGGTGGAGTTCCCCTTTAAGAGACGCAGCCCGGTTAACCCCACTCAGATGGAAACATTCCAGGCCATGAGTGGCGGGAAGGCGCTCGCGCTCTGATCCCGGCGCAGCGCGGTTCTTACCCCGCCGTGGCGGCTCGTGCTGGCAGCTCGCGTTGTCCAGGGCACCGGCGTCCCAGAGGGGCGCGAGCGTTGCTGTGGAAACGTCAACAGTGGCGCGAGGCGGCGGCGAGGAGGAGTAGGCGCAGGCGTAGCGCGCGCCCCCTGCAAAGCTCGCGTCCTGGCACGAGAGGATGGCGCTCTGTGGAAGCGGGCAAAAGCGCAGCAGTGTGAGGCGGTTAGTGACGGCTTCAGGGCTGCACACACCGGGGCAGGTGGAACACTGACCCCGCGGTGCAATACAGAGGTTCTTCAAGGGTTCTCCAGTAAAGGCAATGGTTCTATGTATCTAGAAACATGAGCACTCAAAGAACCACGCAAAAAACATTGCCTTTCCTGAAGAGCATGGTGAACACCATAGGCATGGTTCTTTGTGTGCTCATGGTTCTAGCATGTCCACCAAGCTCTTTAGTAATGGCAATGGTTCAGTCTGTAACTAGGAACACTCAAGAACCATGCAATGTGTTTATGGTTCTAGATAGAACCATTTCCTTTACCAAAGAACATGGTGAACACGATTTGCAGGTTCTTAAAGTTTTCAATGTTCTAGATAGACCCATTGCCTTTACTAAAGAACATGGTGAACAGCCTTTGTATGGTTCTATTTAGAACCATTAACACTCAAAGAATGTCGAGCTTTTCAAAAAAGGTTTTATACAGAACCATATACAGCACCAATCTGCAAAACCACACAGCATGTATGCAAACGATCCCTTGAGTGTTAATGGTTCTCTCTAGAACCACAGATGTTACCAATCTATTGTAATAGTGTACAGAAAATGATGAAGAACATGTAGAGAACCTTGTTACATAATAGAAAAAACTTGTCAATTTTAAAAAGGTTCCATATAGAACCATATACAAGACCAACAACACCATTCAAAAAGAACCTTCCTACCTGTTATGTAGAACCTTATAATAGAAGACCTTTTTGGTTCTATGCAGAGCCATTTTCAAAAAAGTTTCCATATAGAACCATTTAGAACATCCACCTGAAGAACCGTTTTACCACACGAATGCTTCAAGCATGCAATTAGTTCTTCGAGTGCTAATGGTTCCACATAGAACCACTGCCTTTCCTAAATCACCACTATTTTAAACATGTATATACAGTGGATTAATAAAGACAGTGCTGTGTAGAACCTTTTTAAAAATGATGTCAGGCTTGTAACAGAACCTTTTTGGTTCTATACAGAGCCATTTTCAGAAAGACTCCACAATCTAAAGAACCATTCTGCCAGACAGAGAACCCTTAAGCATTCAAATCATTTTTTGGCTCTACTGTTTATAGAACCACTGCATTTACTAAAGAACCATCGCAGAACCATGTAAAGACTGTGTTTAGAACCATTTGATGCCTAAATGGTTCTTGCCTGGTGAAACGGTTCTTCAGGTTGGAGTAGGTGCTAGGTGGCTCTGTATGTTCTACACAAGCTTGACATTATTACCACTGCATGGTGCTACCTAGAACCATATGCAACATCAGCCTGAAGAACCGTTACGCTCTAAATAGAACCATTGCCCTGACTAAGGAACCCTTGCCGAGGCAGTGTTTCAGTGTGCAGGTTACACAGAGCGAGAAGAGAACCCCAGCTCCCTCCATCCACCCGGGTCACCTGCGCGCCCAGCCGGTCCTACAAACCTCCGTCCCGCGCTGCGCCGCTCAGCGCCCGCGCGTTCAGGCGGCTCTACAAAGCTGTGTAGATGTGCGGCTGGTGCGCGTGAACGCCGCGAGCTGCAGGCTCCTAAGCGTCAGTCTAAGAGAGAGGAGAGGAGAGGAGCGCTCACCATTTCGCGGGGCAGGATGGCACGAGATGAGGCGCGAGCTGAGGCGCGAGAGGAGTGCCGGGAGCTGTCCGGAGCGCGCGCGCCAATCTGGAGGCTGTGCTCGCGCTGATTCGGCACGCTTGTGACGTGCTGCCTCTCTGGTTTTGCCTTTTGCCGTTGGGCTCCAGATGCGCAACAGCTGGCCGGGGTGCGCTGTTGCCGCGCTCAGGTTGCGCTTTAATGATGGAACGTCCTGTCACTGGGAGCCGCTCGCGCAGCCCAGGAGTAGGGTGGCGGGGCGGGGGAGTGGAGGGGTGGTGTTAGCGGCGGGTGGGGGGCGAGTGTGTGCTCGCAGTGCGCGCGGTGGAGATGGAAAGACACCAGGTTGAGACCCTCGCTGCGCACCTGTGTGTGCGCCCTCGTGGGCGTTAATGTGTAACAGACAGTTCGGAGGGGTGAGGGGTAGACCCTCTCATAGCCACCCCCCAAAAACCCGGAGCTACAGCCGCACCGCGCATTCCCCGGAGTGACACATTAACATCGCTTCAGGCTGGACCGCTTATAGAGGAACCTCCACCAGTTCATCCACCCGGTTCCACTTCATTCAGCAGGGCTTTCAGTGTACTGACTGGATCGCTTATAGAGGAACCTCCACCAGTTCATCCACCCGGTTCCACCTCATTCAGCAGGGCTTTCAGTGTACTGACTGGACCACTTATAGAGGAACCTCCACCAGTTCATCCACCCGGTTCCACTTCATTCAGCAGGGCTTTCAGTGTGCTGACTGGACCGCTTATAGTGGAGCCTCCACCAGTTCATCCACCCGGTTCCACTTCATTTAGCAGTGCTTTCAGTGTACTGACTGGACTGCTTTTAGTGGAACCTCCACCAGTTCATCCACCAGGTTCCACCTCATTCAGCAGGGCTTTCAGTGTGCTGACTGGACCACTTATAGAGGAACCTCCACCAGTTCATCCACCCGGTTCCACTTCATTCAGCAGGGCTGTCAGTGTGCTGACTGGACCACTTATAGAGGAACCTCCACCAGTTCATCCACCCAGTTCCACTTCATTCAGCAGGGCTTTCAGTGTACTGACTGGACTGCTTATAGTGGAACCTCCACCAGGTAATCCACCCGGTTCCACTTCAGCAGTGCTATTAGTTTACTGAATTATGCAGAAGCTGTGAAGAACCAGTGGAGTTCCCCTATGGAAGATGCAGGGGTCTAATTACCGTCTCGGACCCCCTGAAGCTCCCAAAATCATAACTCTGTGGGGAGGGCCCTAAAACAATAATCTAATTATGGCATTGTGGAAAATAATACCCTCAAATACAGATTCAGTGGGTGGGGTTACTGTTTAGCCACTTCACTCACAATCAGTACTGTTAACCAATCAGCTGCAGCGCTGGTCTGCCTCAAGGTGGCGCTGTAGCAAACCGGGTAAAGTTTGTGTGAGCTACAGTTCTTCAGTTCTTACTAGATAAGTCATCATTTTGTGACGAAATAAAAGATGATAATATAGAACACCACAATGTTACTGATCAATCAAAACAGCTTTGGCACACTAACACATTAATTACCGCACACACCAAACCGCTACTATACAGTGGACACTACTAACACTTATTACACTTACTGAGTTACCGCACACACCAACACACTACTTTACAGCACACTAAACACATTACACTTACTGAGTTACGTACACCCAACACACTACTATACCAGCACACTAACAACATTACACACTTACTGAGTTACCGTACACCGACACGCTACTGTACTACAGCACACAGCCTCAACACATTACACTTACTGAGTTACCGTTACACCGACACACTACTTACAGCACACTAACACATTACACACTTACACTGAGTTTACGCGTACACCAACACGCTACTTACAAGTACACTAACACACTTACACTTACTGAGTTACCGTACACCAACACGCTACTTACAGTACACTTAACACATTACACTTACTGAGTTACCGCCCACACCAACACGCTACTTACAGCACACTAACACTATACACTTACTGAGTTACCGCACACCAACACACTACTTACAGCACACTAACACATTACACTTACTGAGTTACCGTACACCAACACACTACTTACAGCACACTAAACACATTACACAATTACTGGAGTTACCGGTACACCAAACACGCTACTTACAGCACACTAACACATTACACTTACTGAGTTACCGTACACCAACACACTACTTACAGCACACTAACACATTACACTTACTGAGTTACCGTACACCAACACGCTACTTACAGTACACTAATACATTACACTTACTGAGTTACCGTACACCAACACACTACTTACAGCACACTAACACATTACACTTACTGAGTTACCGTACACCGACACACTACTTACAGCACACTAACACATTACACTTACTGAGTTACCTCACACCAACACGCTACTTACAGCACACTAACACATTACACTTACTGAGTTACCGTACACCAACACACTACTTACAGCACACTAACACATTACACTTACTGAGTTACCGTACACCAACACGCTACTTACAGTACACTAACACATTACACTTACTGAGTTACCGTACACCAACACACTACTTACAGCACACTAACACATTACACTTACTGAGTTACCTCACACCAACACGCTACTTACAGCACACTAACACTATACACTTACTGAGTTACCGCACACCAACACACTACTTACAGCACACTAACGCATTACACTTACTGAGTTACCATACACCAACACGCTACTTACAGCACACTAACACATTACACTTACTGAGTTACCGCACACCAACACACTACTTACAGCACACTAACGCATTACACTTACTGAGTTACCGTACACCAACACGCTACTTACAGCACACTAACACATTACACTTACTGAGTTTACCGTACACCAACACGCTACTTACAGTTACACTAACAACATTACACTTACTGAGTTACCGTACACCAACACGCTACTTAGTACAGTACACTAAACACATTACACTTACTGAGTTACCGTACACCAACACGCTACTTACAGTTACACTAACACATTACACTTACTGAGTTACCGTACACCGACACACTACTTACAGCCACCACTAACACTATACACACTTACTGAGTTACCGCACACCGACACACTACTTACAGCACACTAAACACTATACACTTACTGAGTCTACTGTACACCGACACGCTACTTACAGATACACTAACACATTACACTTACTGAGTTACCGTTACACCGACACGCTACTTATCCAGCACACTAACACATTACACTTACTGAGTTTACCGTACACCGACACGCTACTTACAGCACACTAACACATTACACTTACTGAGTTACTGTACACCGACACGCTACTTACAGCACACTAACACATTACACTTACTGAGTTACCGTACACCAACACACTACTTACAGCACACTAACACATTACACTTACTGAGTTACTGTACACCGACACGCTACTTACAGCACACTAACACATTACACTTACTGAGTTACTGTACACCGACACACTACTTACAGCACACTAACACATTACACTTACTGAGTTACCGTACACCAACACGCTACTTACAGCACACTAACACATTACACTTACTGAGTTACCGTACACCGACACGCTACTTACAGTACACTAACGCATTACACTTACTGAGTTACCGTACACCAACACGCTACTTACAGCACACTAACGCATTACACTTACTGAGTTACCGTACACCAACACGCTACTTACAGCACACTAACACATTACACTTACTGAGTTACCGTACACCAACACACTACTTACAGTACACTAACACATCACACTTACCGAGTTACCGTACACCAACACACTACTTACAGTACACTAACACATTACACTTACTGAGTTACTGCACACCAATACACTACTGTCAGTACAATAACCAACTACATGTTGTTGCTGTCTATAGTAAAATGTATCTCCATTTTTTTGTTGTATTTATTGTTTTAATGCATCATCTGAACACAGCAGCTACACTGGGTGGAAATATCATGAATGGACTGACAGAAATGGCCCAAAATTTTTGGAGAAACTCTGGTTACTTACTTACATCAACACTAATAAATGTTTTCCTCGGGGCAGTGATGATGAACTCCCTTCCTGTCCACCACTGGCTATTACAGTATTCCTCTATCACACTGTAATGATCCCTGATATCTATAAAGACACTGTAATACTGTGTTGGACAGTAACGTTATTATATTAGCTATATTATTCCCTGTTATGTGCTTGTTGACGATGGTTGTTGCTGTAGTGGCTGTTTTATCACTGTAATCTGTGCGTCCCTTTTAAACTGTCGGCTCCTTCAGGGGCTTTTACAGGGGCATTTATGAGAAACTGAGTGAAACATGAGGAGGCGATGCCAAAGAAGGCGGCAGAGCTGGTAATACAAAAATATGTAGAAGTAAAGCACTGATAACAGCAACAGCGCCACTGTCCACACTGCCTCCAGGGTTAGATCCAGCTAAACTGGGTAAGCAGGAAGCACGGCATCTGTAATTTAACTCATTACAATCCCAAATAAACGCCACTTCACCAGAAATACACTAATTACACAGTTATAAGTATATAAATATGTAAATACATAGCAATAGACAGATAATGGGTGTTATTATCTACCATTAATAGCTCCTCACCTGGCGAAATGGGGGGAACCCTAAAGGTTAGAGCTGGAGCTAGAGCGCACTAGTCCTTGGCTCCACTTATAGAATATTTATTTAGATTTGTCATTGACAGCTAGACAGAGTACCGTATATGAGCCCCAGTGGTCCAAGCATCTTAGCAGGGGTCACTTATCTAATTCATAAATTAGACTCACTGACTCTGGATGGCTTCAGGTTTCACTCCATGGAAGCAGGACCCTACCTCATACGATGAATCGATTCTTTAAAGACCAAGTGATTACACTGAGGGAGTCAGATGCTGTTCTGCTGTAGTTTAAATCAAACCAGCAATGGCCAGTTAAGACTGGAGACCTCGGGTTTAAGGTAGAACGTAGAACAGGTTCTGGTGTTCTCAGAACAATGGACTCTCCACCCCAGAGTCCAGACATGAATACAGTATAACTGAATGAGGGTGGCTCTGATTGGCCGAACACTGATACAGAGTAGTACAGTGCTATACAGAAAATAGAGTAGTACAGAGTGTTAGAGAGTTATACAGAATACAGAGAAATACAGAGTAACATAGAGTACTGTAGAGTAATACAGAGTAATACAGAGTAATGTAGAGTAATGTAGAGTAATATAGAGTAATACAGAGTAATATAGACTACTGTCAAATAATACAGAGTAATATAGAGTAATATGGAGTAATACAGAACAGAGAGTAGTAAAGAGTTATAATGAGTTATACAAAATATAGAGTAATATATAGTAATAAAGAATAATATAGAGTAATGTACAGAAATATGGAGTAATATAGAAAAAAATACAGAGTACTGTAGAGTAATATAGAGTAATCTAGAGTACTATAGAGTACTGTAGAGTAATATAGAGAAATATAAAGTAATCTAGAGTAATACAGAGTAATCTAGAGTACTATAGAGTACTGTAGAGTAATATAGAGAAATATAAAGTAATCTAGAGTAATACAGAGTAATCTAGAGTACTATAGAGTACTGTAGAGTAATACCCAGTGTATTTTCATCCATGTTCTCTCTATAACCTTTTCATGACTTGCTTTATTTGAATATGAAGATTATGAATGGCCTAAACACAGCAGTGTTATCAGTTAAGACCATCTAAAGAAAACAAGGTTCCGTCGGGTCACTATGTATCCAGGTTTCTCAATCCTGGCAGTGCTGAGGCGGAGTGCCATAAAGCTGCGGAGTTCCGTTGGTGGTTACGTGGATCTCTGTAAATTGATTGCAAAATGGGACTTTAAATGCCCAGTTTATTGGGGTAATTGTGTTTTTTTCTGCTCCCATCTCAGGTGAACCTGGCCAGGTGATAAGGGTCTTTACTCTCTCTCTCTCTCTCTCTCTCTCTCTCTCTCTCTCTCTCTCCTGTTAAAGTATTTTAAGATGATGTAATAGTTCATAATAGTTTCAGAACAGATATTTATTATGTTTGTTAATTATTCCACATTATTACTGATTATTGTAGAGTTATCTGGTCTTTTAAAAACTGCTTTACACAGTAAGTGTACAACCGTGTTAAACAGATATGACATAACCAGTATACAGACAGAATATGATATGCACTTTATGAACGTTGTGCTCTCGTGGATGTGTGAGGTGTTTTAATCACGGTCCATATTTAGACCTTTAATTAAGGTTTTTTAAATGATCATAAACCTTAGTTAATTGTTCATTAGTGGCTATTGTCCTGATTGCTGAGTCACATGGTTCTCATTACCAAGGTTATTTAATGAGTAATTGACACAAGCATGACCACAGACCGTTCATCTTGGCGCTGACCACGGTGCCTCCACACACGGGTTCGTTGGGCGTCTCCACCAAGACTAAAGCGGGACTCGTCACTGAAGATGACCCGCTGCCATTCTGAGTCACTCCATGACAGTCTGGTACGACACCACTGCAGTCTTTGGTGACGGTGACGTGGTGTTAAGGACAGTCGTGGTAACGGTCTGTGTGCATGTAGTCCTGCGTGGTGCAGCCGTCTGCTGATGGTGCTGCACTAACAGGAGGACTCATGGAGGACACCACTGCTCACTGGAGGTCTGTAATGGTGGTGTTGGGTCATATGACCCGTCCCTGCTCACGTCACACAGATTGAAACTTGAATCATGTCTCACGATGTTAAACCCACACACCAAGCTTCATTCGTGTCGGTTGATTTCCGAGTGCAGCTATTTGTGCATCTATTCTTTTAGTGATGATTGACAGGCAAAGAGACGAGCAGACAGTTATTAATAACTGTTACAGCATCAGCCAACAAACGATTATACTACAGTACAGAAGTGCTGAAAACAATCACGGGGCAGGTTAGTGCAGCTTTCTGTCTGTCAGTCTGTCTAATAGACTACATAACACTGTATCTATCTTTAGTTCAATCACACTTTTATACTGTGATTGACAGCCATGTAACAACTGATATCTGACAGCTCTCCTGCAGTGGGTCCACCGCCCCCCCTGAATATACACTAGTGCATGTATGTACTGTATCACTGCATGTCCAGATCTGATATAAAAACAAGTGTGTGTGTGTGTGTGTGTATATATATGTATGTGTGCGCACCCCTTGCACACACACACACTCCCACACACACACACACACACACACACACACACACACTCCTTTGCTCTTCTTGCATAACTAAGTCGCTCTCTATCTCTATCTCTGTATCTGAGCCTGCCTCTAACTGACAGGACTCGCCTCTAGTTTCTCCCTGTGTGACGGGCGGAGTATTGTGAGGAGCTGAGCTGGGACACACTCTGTGCACCTATCTTTAAACTGGGCTGGAATAACACTGAACCGTACACTTATGAACTTTGTAAAGAGAAAGAAGCATGTATGGGGCCTGATGAAAATGGCGGATGTGTGTGTGTGTGTGTGTGCGGGTTCTGCAGGTGGTAATTGCAGGGTTAGAGTGACTTTGTGAAGGGCTGTGGGGGTGGCTGTACAGGCGAAAAGGGCGAGGAACAACAGGAGAATAGGAGAAGCTGGAGGGGCAGGAGAGACGTGGGTGTTAGTGTTTACTCCACCTCGCACTAACACACAATTAAACAGCTTAGAGTTCTCCCTCTTTTCACCTGACACCGGTCCTTCTCTCTCTACACTGTGTGTGGGGGTGTGTGGGTGGGTGTGCGGGAGTGCTAGGAGGTGGTGATGAAGGGACTGCAAGCAATTATTTCAGTTTAATGCACTGTTTAGATTCATGTTCAGGTTCTGTGATTTGGAATTTGGATATATTCACAGTGCAGAAATGTTTCCGCTTTAACGCCAGTCTGATGTCTAACAGCAGTCTGATGTCTAACTCCAGTCCGATGTCTAACGACAGTCTGATGTCTAACGCCAGTCCGATGTCTTAAGGCAGTCTGATGTCTAACGCCAGTCCGATGTCTAACGGCAGTCTGATGTCTAACGCCAGTCCGATGTCTAACGCCAGTACAACGACAGTCTGATGTCTAACGCCAGTTCGATGTCTAAAGGCAGTCTGATGTCTAACGCCAGTCTGATGTCTAACACCAGTCTGATGTCTAACACCAGTCTGATGTCTAAAGGCAGTCCGATGTCTAACGCCAGTCTGATGTCTAACACCAGTCTGATGTCTAACACCAGTCTGATGTCTAAAGGCAGTCCGATGTCTAACGCCAGTCTGATGTCTAACGCCAGTCTGATGTCTAACACCAGTCTGATGTCTAAAGGCAGTCCGATGTCTAACACCAGTCTGATGTCTAACGCCAGTCCGATGTCTTTGTAGATGTGATAACTCGGGAAGGTCATTATGTTAATGGTTCTGTAGGTGCTAGTAAGGTCTGCACAAACATTCATTTATATATACATTCAACTCCGATGCAGTTTATCCTTCTGGGTTAGGGGCGGGGAGGACTCAAGCCTATCCCAACCCTTACTGGCCAGAAACACCCTGGACAGGCCTCCAGTCTATCGCAGCTGGGCCAGCACAAACCAGAACACTTTACACTGCCCTGCATTCTGATCCACTCACACCAGCCCAACACACACTAACACACCACCACCATGTCAGTGTCACTGCAGTGCTGAGAATGATCCACCACCCACATCATACCTGCTCTGTGGTGGTCCTGTGGGGGTCCTGACCATTGAAGAACAGGGTAATACAATACACAGAGAAACAGATGGACTACAGTCTGGACCTGTACACCTACAGAGTGTCCTGTACGGTCAGTGGAGCTGATGGAGTGGACAGTGAGTGCAGCACCAGGACAGGAAGTGTACCTAATAAAGTTACCGGTATACGCACCATATACTGTATCTAAAGTGTCTACATGGTCTGTTTTGCTTCGTCTCCATCCACCTGCAGGGTTGTAGCTGCAGACAGGAGCTCAGTCAGAGTTACAGCTCGCCTACCACAATGGCGACAGGGTGTTCTGTGCCATTCGAGCAAGGGTCCTGGATACAGTAGAGGCCTAATGTAGCTTTACCGTGGGCTGCTTGTTAATTTATGCCTAACCCTGTGATGGACTGGTGGCCTGTCCAGGGTGCCTCCTGACCCGCCTGGCCACTGAACGCTGGGATAGGGTCCAGCTCCTCCAGGGACCCCGAGGGATTAAGCAGTTTAGCAGATGAGTGAGTGAGTGCGTGAGTGAGTGACACATAGATAACTAGAGCGATGTCCAGCACAGTCTGTCCAGTTAACCTGAAAGATATTAAAATAAAAGACCGACTAAACTAGGCAGAATGTTAACAGTGTGAAAACATTTATGCACATTGCTTATAGCTCAACTTTGATCATTCTAAGGCTAGCATGCTAAAGGCTAGCATGCTAAGAGTGGGCATCCAGGTGACTGTATGTTTTATTTTTTCTAATTTGAGTATCTAATATGGAATTTATAAATCACTTTGTTGTTAACATTGCATATTAAATATTTATCTACGAGCTATTTGACCCGTGCAGCATTAGAGCCAGATTTCAGCCGACGTCCTGATGGGGAGCTTGTTCTTACTCTGTATAGTTTGTGTCGGTCCCATTCAGCCTCTAAAGAGCTGCTTTAATTAAAGGCAGAAATGGCAGCTTGGGTAATTAAGGGCAGAGCTGTTTGTCAGGTTCCCCATTGTGATATGAATGGCGGTTTTTCACTCTCCACCTTCCCTAATGCTCCGGCTTACTCCCTCACTGTCTGCCAACCGGGCGGCCTGCCTGTCTGTCAATCTGTCTGCGTTTAGGGCCTGTCCCACTGCCTGCATATGTTTTGTCTCCCCCGTGTCTGTGAACGTGTGCACATGTGAGAGAACAGGCTGGAAACTGGAGAATACGTGCATAGGAGCAAACTAGCATGGAGAGCTAAACAGATGGGTCAGTACTGGGGGGCAAGGGTTACACACATGGGTCACATGAGCAACGGTGGACCATTCTGGTCCTGTTCTTCACCTGCAGCTCGCTAGCTGCTAGTGTCTGACAAACGTGCACGCGTAGGATGGATGCTAGATGGATGTTAGCTTCAGGGAGTAGGCCGCAAATGATTCACATACATAAGAGCTAGCTCACTGACGAACATACCCACCCACACACCCGCACACACACACACTCTTCATCTCCCGCCCCAGCCTCCCCTCTCCCTCCACGGAGCAGCGGAGCAGTTGGGCAGTTAATTGCTTGCGCTCAGGGCTGGTAATGAGAGTACAGGTGGAGATACCTGGGCGTTCAACCCCGCGCCCCCGGCCCAGCTGTCCTGCAGCCTGGGCTCTTTCTCCCCTAAACACCCCCACAGAGAGCCCTAATGACCAGCCGGGGCTGTTCAGGGTTTGTTGGCCAACAAGCCACATTCACTGGGGGCCTGCAACCTGTTGCTGAGTTAGTTAAGGGCTGTATGAACTTGTTTAAAGGCAGAGGGAGGGGGCATGTGGAAACGTGCGGGTTGCTGTGCTATCAACACTGAATGAGCAGAGCCTTAGCATTGAACCTGAGATATCGTTAGCTGTTAGAACACCGATGCTGATAAACACTTTGGAATGCTTTCGGAATAAAAGCCGGGAATGTTTTTGCCTTCCTGTAATTAGCATTTGGTTTTTGAAGATTTAGCTACGACAGTACATTTAAACACTCCTCGTCTAGAGAGTAGTTGCACATATAGTGGCAGCCAGAAGGAATCCTCCGACAGGAATGTAACATGGTGGGTGGGTTTAACATCATGAGCGAATGATTCAGGTTTACGCTTGGCCAGGCATGTGACGTAAGGACGGGTTTTACTGCTGTAGCTGACCCAACAGCCATGATGCAGACATTCTGCAAACAGTGGCACCCTCTGTGCCCCCTTTTTTAGTGCCAGCACCACTGGCAGACAGCTGGAGGACTACATGCACACAGACCGTTACCACGACTGTCCTTAACACCACGTCACCGTCACCAAAGACTGCAGTGGTGTCGTACCAGACTGTCATGGAGTGACTCAGAATGGCAGCGGGTCATCTTCAGTGACGAGTCCCGCTTTAGTCTTGGTGGAGACGCCCAACGAATCCGTGTGTGGAGGCACAGTGGTCAGCACCAAGATGAAAGATGTGTAGTCACACGTCCAGAAGGCCTGGCTTCACCCCAGTATAGGCCATATCAGTCTAAATGTACCATCCTGTATTGTTCCTGATAGCCCTGATCCTTCTTCCCAGTAGAGTACAATCCTCCCCCTCCGTCTGGGTCTAGCGGTGAGTGGGTTTTGTGATTATAGTGATATACGAGTCCTTAAAGTCAGAAAGTCCAACAGCCATGACCCTTCTGCATGCCAGCTAGCAGTTCACACAGCTCCTCAATGGTGATGGCCCTGTACGTCGAGTGACTGTGAATCACACGCATCAATACGAAGTCAAAACAAAGTCAGCATCACTTTTTGACTTCTTCACGGGGGTCCCCCTCTGCCCCCTCCTGTCCTCCCCCCGGCTTTAAACCCTATCTCATTATTAACACCCTCTCCCTCCGAGAAAATCACCTCCCCCACATCACGATTACACTCCAGACGCGTGGAGAGGCTGACTCAGTGGCCGGCCTGCGCGCTGCCCTGCTAAGCCTCTTTTACCTGAACAATGGTCTCCAGCAGAGCCTACACTGCCAATTAAGCCCAACGCTCTCTCCCGCTCTGTAGCCCGCTACGGCCACCGCGGCTCTGGGCCTGGTCGCGCCACACCGGCCCCCTGCTGGGACCAAGCGCATTGCAGACACGCACAACGGCCCTAAACGCCCTCCTTTTGTGTGCGGGGAAGAAGGCCATATTGGTTTCAGCAGGACGCGTGTAGCCCCCCCACAGACAGAACCTGCCGCCATGCGGATCAAAGTGCCGCCAGTTGACTCTAAAGGTGCACCCCCCCACCCGAAACTCAACTTCCACTTTCCACAAGTTTACTAAGCCTCCCCTCAGTCCAAACCCACCCGGTTTCTCATTGTCTAGCTGCAAGCCGCCCAGCAAAGCTCGAGCTGTCTTTCAGATGCCTGGATTTATAAACCTTATATTTATATAATAAAACCACGACTGTGTTTATATAATATACCCACGATTCCCTAAACCCGAAGGCCTTTACTGGGGTGGTCACCCTCCAGGCACTTTGTATAGGGTAAGCAAATAATGGGTTACTGTGATTAAGTAGTCTTTCCGTGTGTCTGTACTTTACTGAAGTATTTCCATTTTGGACGACAACATTTCAAACTCAAATATCTTACTTCGTTAAACGAAACGTGTAGTTATGCGTGTGTAAAACCGCAACATGTCAAAGTGATCCAAGCTTATTCATGGATTTTTGGTATCCATGGAAATGTCCATTTCAGGCCTGGACTACAACCAGGACCAGCTGGAGGAAGAGACTGCAGGTAAAGCAGGATGGTGTTAATGCAAACCCTGACTGACAGTCACACATCAAAGCATCAGTGAACAGATCAAACAGATCCGGCTTTCTGGGTATGTAGACCACAACATAGAAACAGGTACACGCACACGTGACTGACACCTGTCTTTTTCTACATTTATACAAACATTATTTCCTTTATAATAACTGTGTCTGGCTGGTTTATGTTTATGAACAGAGACCTACAGATGGAATAGAGTAAAGGGTAGAATAGTGAACCGGTTTAAACCTTTAAAGTTCAACTTTAACTTGTAACTGAGCTGCAAATAAATCATAAACCAAACTTTGCTTGTTTGCTAAAAGTTCTTAGACCCACATGGTTCTAGCTAATGGAACCGGTTCTCCTTCAGTGTTCTGTGCTGATGATGATGTGAATAGACGTCAGTGTCAGACTAATGAATGAGCTTCTATTAAACACTGGTGGACTGAGAGACACTAGAGTCTCTTCACCTACACTGAGCTGATGAAGAGTCCTGTTCCAGAAATGATAATAGAACATTAGAGCCGTAATAAACCATGCTCCTGTTACTCTCCATACTTAAGTACATCTGAAGGTATGTACTTTAGTACTGGTACTCTCCATACTTAAGTACATCTGAAGGTACATACTTTAGTACTGGTCCTCTCCATACTTAAGTACATCTGAAGATACATACTTTAGTACTGGTACTCTCCATACTTAAGTACATCTGAAGATACATACTTTAGTACTGGTACTCTCCATACTTAAGTACATCTGAAGATACATACTTTAGTACTGGTACTCTCCATACTTAAGTACATCTGAAGGAACATACTTTAGTACTGTTACTCTCCATACTTAAGTACATCTGAAGGTACATACTTTAGTACTGGTACTCTCCATACTTAAGTACATCTGAAGATACATACTTTAGTACTGGTACTCTCCATACTTAAGTACATCTGAAGGAACATACTTTAGTACTGGTACTCTCCATACTTAAGTACATCTGAAGGAACATACTTTAGTACTGTTACTCACCATACTTAAGTACATCTGAAGATACATACTTTAGTACTGGTACTCTCCATACTTAAGTACATCTGAAGGTACATACTTTAGTACTGTTACTCTCCATACTTAAGTACTACATGGTTTGTGTTTGTCCACTGTGATTAACTGATAATAGTTACTGTTAGTCTGAAGCACAATAACACATGATAGATTACAAACAGTCGATAGACTTCACATAGTGTAAATACTGAGGCCTGGTTTTAAATTAGGTGCTAATTATAAAATACGGTGATACTGTATTGCAATGTTCAGGACTGAAAGTTCATTTGAACAGTATTTACTTTACCAACAGAGAAATGAAAATGTCCTTCAGCTCAGTGGTTTAAGATTGTTCCTAGACAACTACAGATTTGAAATGGCCAGATTTTTTACTCTTGCATTGTAAAAAAATAAATAAATAAAAAAGTACACTTAGTTGGCTGCAAAAATGAGGTGATTGCAAAATTTTTATTAACAAAACTTACAAATGTATTATTATTAAGCTTCTAATTGAAATAAACAAATATTTTATATATTATATATCTTTTATAATATTTTAAACTCCCCCACCCATTGGTTTCTTTGCATTTAACTGTTTACAGAACGACTAAACTCAACTGAAATGTTAACTAAGCATAAATACAATACTTTATTTTTTAAACCATCTAGTTTTGTTTTAATAAATTCCCACTTTTAATGGAATTAATGGAGAATGTGCTTTATGTTGGCAGGTGAAATGTTCATGTTTAAGATTTAGGCTTTTGGACAGTTTGAGTTTTTTTTTGCAAAAGTTATTAAAGTGATTTAAAGTGGTATATTACTACCAGATTTGTCACACATTTCCAGCATGCAATAAGGGTCATATTTCATCCCAATATTTCCTAATTAATAGGCTAAATATTAATATTAATTTCATGCATATATATGCATTTTATTGTTCTGTTTTATAATTCTGTAGTATATCTTAAAACAGAACAGCTGAAGTGAATTAAACAATTCAGCTCATTATTTAAGTTGTAGTTTAACCCTAAAAATGCATTAGAGTTTGAAATTTGGCATAGGTGCAAAAAATAAACTTTTTTTCCATGCAAGGTCTGAATTGGAACTCCAGTGCACTGCAAAACACCACCACACTACGAAAGTTGGTCCAACCTAAAAACACAAATTGAAAAAAAATGAATTAGGTTTATTCAACCTAAAAATAAGACTTTGAACAAACCGTTCTTTCAACCAATGTAACTGTTTAAGTTCGGTAAGACTAACTGAATCACTTGTAACACAGTAGAATCACTGTAGGTTGTATTTTTTTACTGTGTATCTTTGTGGGAATAATTCCATCAGAAATTTCACTTTTAAGAAAAAAAAAAACAATCAAAAATACATCAGTCATAAACATCTGCTGTTTACAACCACATATTTAATTGCACACCTGGTTACCTCTACATAGTGTACTTTTCTACATGGACACTAAGCTGAACTCATAACTACCCTCTGATATACAGGTACTGCTCCTGCACACCTGTGTATTTACTGTCTGTGCTCATTGTTTTGTGACTCGTCTTTTGTCTTTGCACTTTTAATTACTTATGGATCTGTTTTGACTCACGACAACAATACAGAAATAATCACAGTACTGTTATTGAATTAAATTTAACTGATCTGAACTAAACTGAACAGAAATTAACTGAATTGAAACAACCTAGATGTTAAACAGCACCTTTCTTTTTTCGGTGTCCCCAGTTTCTGGTTAACCTCATGTGCATATATATATATATATATATATATATATATGTGAGTGTGTGTGTGTGTGTGTGTGAGCGTGTGTGTATGTGTGTGCGTGTGTGTGCGTGTGTGTATGTGTGTGTGTGTGTGTGTGTGTGTGTGTGTGTGTGTGTGTGTGTGTGTTAGTGTGTGTGTGTGTGTGTGTGTGTGTGTGTGTGTGTGTGTTGGACGTTTGTAGAAAGTGCAAGTGGGGATTATGGAAACAGGATCCTTCCGGAAACCTGTCTCTGTACGTGGTGGCGTTTCGCCGTCTTTATGTCACTGAAACTATTAGATGCTTATTGAGAAGTGGGACTGCAAAGGAATGTCACCAACGCCCACCTGACCCAGCATCTCTGAGCTGCCCGCACCTTCCACACAAACTTTACCTGCCGCCCTGAGGCGGGCTCGTATGACACCTAGCGCCAGACAGCACGCCCCCCGCCGCCCACTCACTACCCCTCCAAAACAATAGGCCTGCTGCCGAAAGATGACCTCATGCCAGTCCTGCCCTTTGAATGGCTGCTGCTCTGGTCACATGACCTGGCTGAAATTCCTGCCGGACAAAGCGTTCTACAGGAGCAGCGGAGCGTGAGCGATAGGAGAGAGTTCATGGAAGACCGGTGGGCAGCGTAGCGCAACCGGACCGCCTTTGTTTGTCCACTCCCTAAAGTGTGCATGTTCAGGTTAAAGCGTTCCTCTACAGGGGTCATGTCACCTGACCTGAGGAACGGCGAGTCCAGGGAAGCCTTGCCAGCTTCCTGCTTAAGTAGCTGGTAATCAGCCAAAGACTCGGTGTGCAGTAAGAACAGATCTAGAATTCATAAGAACTCGTGGAGCTGAATTCAGCGGAGTTCTGAACATGTTACTGAACCACATCCTTACACAGGTACATGCAGGGAAAGCTCTCCCTCCGTTCACTCCTTCTCCTCACTTTGCAACAAATTGCCCAACGCTGTCCACGGGGAGCAACGGCAAACATGTAATCGTGTCCTAATCCTGAAAAATATGCTAAACACTTTCAAATCTGCCCTCCAGTCTCTCATCACCTGCTGCTAATATTCACATGCTGCTTCAGAGAGCCTGCAGGAGTAGCGCAACTAATCAGTGCACACTTCAGACCTCGATACGGTGTTCATCATTTCACTGAACACTCAGGGATGGAGCTAACGCCGTCGGCCCCAAGCCCTGCAGTTCCACACCACTAGCTATATTGCTCTACCTAATGAAAGCCAGTCCCTGTGGTGTGCGTGATGCCGGACGAGATACAAGTTCAAGTTCAAGTGGTTTTATTTGTCATTTCAACTATATACAGTGGTGTACAGTACACAGTGAAACGAAATAACGTTCCTCCAGGACCAAGGTGCTACATCTAACAATAGATTACACAAAACAATACAACATAAAGTGCACGTGCGCAGGTGCGCAAGACAATATACTATAAATACACACGACCATTTACAAGACAAACAATAAATACAGGGGAGGGGAAACAGTGCAGTTCGGCCCCCTTAGTAGTGGGAGCAAGTAAGGTGCATTTGGTGTAGATGTAAACATTAGACATTGTAAACACTGTATTTGAATTTAGCAGCAGTACTAAAGTTATCCAGTTAGTGGAACAATAGCAGTTTTTTTTTTTTTTTTAATGAAAAGGGAAAAAGGTGGTGTGTGTGTGTGTGAGAGAGAGAGAGAGAGTGTGTGATTTCAGTTCAGTCACTAATGTGTTGTTTGTTCAGACCAGACTCTGGGTGTTAAGGAGTCTGATGGCTTGGGGAAAGAAGCTGTTGCACAGTCTGGATGTGAGGGCCCGGATGCTTCGGTACCTTTTTCCAGATGGTAGGAGGGTGAAGAGTGTGTGTGAGGGGTGTGTGTGGTCCATCCACGATGCTGTTTTGCTTTGCGGATGCAGCGTGTGGTGTAAATGTCCGTGATGGTGGGAAGAGAGACACCGATGATACTTCTCAGCTGTCCTCACTACCCGCTGCAGGGACTTGCGATCCGATACGGTGCAGTTCCCAAACCAGGCCGTGATACAGCTGCTCAGGATGCTCTCTCGATGGTTCCCTCTGCCTGTAGAAGGTGGGTGAGGATGGGAGGTGGGAGATGTGCCTTCCTCAGCCTCCGCAGGAAGTAGAGGCGCTGCTGGGCTTTCTTGGTTATGGTGCTGGTGTTGAGGGACCAGGTGAGATCCTCTGCCAGGTGAACTCCAAGGAACTTGGTGCTCTTGACGATCTCCACAGTGGAGCCGTCGATGTGTAGTGGAGAGTGGTCACGCCTTGTCCTTCTGAAGTCAACTACCATCTCTTTGGTCTTGTCTACGTTCAGAGACAGGTTGTTGGTTCTACACCAGTCCGTTAACCGTTGCACTTCCTCTCGGTATGCTGACTCGTCGTTCTTGCTGATGAGACCCACCACAGTCGTATCATCCGCAAACTTGATGATGTGGTTCGAGCTGTGCATTGCTGCACAGTCGTGAGTCAGCAAGGTGAACAACAGAGGGCTGAGCACACAGCCCTGGGGGGCCCCGGTGCTCAGCGTGGTGGTGCTGGAGGTGTTACGTCCGATCCGGACTGACTGAGGTCTCCCAGTCAGGAAGTCCAGGATCCAGTTAGAGAGAGAAGTGTTCAGGCCCAGTAGGTTCAGCTTTCCGATCAGGTGCTGAGGAATGATGGTGTTGAATGCTGAACTGAAGTCTATGAACAGCATTCCAACATAAGTGTCCCTATTGTCCAGGTGGGTGAGCGCCAGGTGAAGCGTGGTGGATATGGCGTCATCCGTTGAGCGGTTGGGACGGTACGCAAACTGCTGAGGATCTAGAGAAGGAGGCAGCAGGGTCTTGATGTGCCTCAGGACAAGCCTCTCAAAGCACTTCATGATGATGGGTGTGAGTGCAATGGGACGGTAGTCGTTGAGGCAGGACACTGAAGACTTCTTTGGCACAGGGATGATGGTGGTTGCCTTGAGACATGTTGGGACGGTGGCACTGCTCAGGGAGATGTTGAAGATGTCAGTGAAGACATCTGTCAGCTGGTCTGCACATTCCCTGAGCACTCTAGCAGGAATGTTGTCCGGTCCAGCGGCTTTCCGTGGGTTAACTCTGCGTAGAGTTTTCCTCACGTCAGCTGCTGTAAGACACAACACCTGGTCGTCAGGAGGAGGGGTGGTCTTCCTCGCTGCCACGCCGTTCTGTGCCTCGAACCGAGCGTAGAAGTGGTTCAGCGCATCTGGAAGGGAGGCATCACTGTCACAGGCAGGTGGTGCAGTCCTGTAGTTAGTGATGGCCTGGATGCCCTGCCACATACGCCGTGCGTCACCACTGTCTTTGAAGTGGCTGTGGATGCTCTGGCCGTGTGCGCGCTTCGCCTCTCTGATGCCCCGGGACAGTTTGGCCCTTGCTTTCCTTAGGGCCGCCTTGTCTCCTTCTTTGAAGGCGGAGTCACGAGCCTTCAGCAGAGCACGCACCTCTGCAGTCATCCACGGCTTCTGGTTGGGACGTGTGGTGATGGTCTTGGAGACGGTCACATCATCTATGCACTTGCCGATGTAGCTGGTCACAGATGAAGTGTACTCCTCCAAGTCTGTGGTGGTGCTGTAGGTTGCAGCCTCCCTGAACATTTGCCAGTCAGTGTGCTCAAAGCAGTCCTGAAGAGCAGAGATGGCTCCTGATGGCCATGTTCTCACCTGCTTTAGAACCGGCTTTGATCGTCTGACGAGCGGTCTGTATGCTGGAATTAGCATAACAGAGATGTGATCCGAGTATCCGAGGAGGGGGCGGGGCTCTGCCCGGTACGCGCTGGGGATGTTGGTGTACACCAGGTCCAGCGCGTTCGCTCCTCTCGTAGCAAAGTTCACATGTTGGTGGAATTTAGGGAGAACTGACTTGAGATTCACATGGTTGAAATCTCCAGCGACAATAAACAGTCCGTCAGGGTGTGTGTTCTGCAGTCCGCTGATAGCGCTGTACAGCTCACAGAGCGCAGCTTTAGCGGTAGCGCCGGGTGGAATATAGACACTGATGATCAGCACTGCGGTGAATTCCCTCGGTAGATAAAACGGTCTACACCTGACGACCATAAACTCCACTAGAGGTGAGCAGTAGCTAGAGACCAGTACAGAGTTCTTGCACCATTCTGTGTTGATGTAAACACACAGTCCTCCACCGCGAGTCTTACCGCACAGGGCTGAGTCTCTGTCGGCTCGAAACGAAGCTAGTCCGTCTAGCTGAATGGCGACGTCGGGAACACTGTCGCTCAGCCACGTCTCCGTGAAGACAAAGACGCAGCAGTTACACTTTAACTTATTCAGTGTAACTGCACGAGTCCTCCCGTTGGTAATAAGGGTTTAATGAGGACTTGTTTGGGAGCACCTTGTCGATGAGTGAAGACACGTTTGGGGTATCGAGTTTTCTCTGGTTTGCACTGGAGCGGCGAGGCTGATGTACCCAATGTAAGTAATGGACCCTCAAAGTGCACACCACCACTAATGCCAATAATTCATCCAAACATTCCTCAAACTGCACCAAACGCTAATCTCAAATAGTCTGGTATATATAGTATGGGTAATTATTATTAAAATGTGAATATTCAAAACGACTTATATGATATATTTGATATATATATCAAATACAACCAGAGTGGCTATGCATCTCAACACTTTTCCTATGTGCAAGAAAGTCATGCCATTCTCCATCGTTATTCAGTGCTATGCCAGGCATGCTGTTACAGTTCAGCAGTACAGTAATGCCAGCTCGAAGCATCCCTGGATGGAACAGTCATCATACAGGCATCCTTGCTGATGCTTCCTTCACCACCCTCCAGCTGGGCTTGCTGATGCCCTTCGTTGTACTGTCCTGCTAGGGACCGATTCCCGTCCAAACTGCCAGGGACTTTAGGTGAAAGGTCCTTTATCCCTTTAATGTCCTCTCCAAGAGAAAAGAAACTACTTTTAGTAGTACGTTTTTTAGTTGTATAAATTACATCATTTTGTTAATTGAAACCTCTGAAACTACGCCAACTACTATGCCAATAAAAAAAAGCTCATCTTCCGCCAGTTCCACCAAAAACAATCCAGAGATTACTTGCCTGGCATACCTCTGCCGATTGGTAGAGATGGCATAATCAGGGTGAGTTAAGTTCAGTACCTTCTTCATTAAGATATAGTGATCCAAAAAGTGCTCTACTACGTTTGGCAGGACGGTAAAGGGTTATTGATCATGGCAGAGCTGAGAAGCGCTATTAGCACTGACTGAAACTGCCAGGAAGCAGGCAGGTAACCAACAACTATACAGTCAACACTGGCGCATACATCATGTCCACGCGGTCAGAACTGCAGGTCACGATATTTGGATGGTCCCCTGTAGGTGCTCTGTAGATGTCTGGTGTCCCTTTCACCAAATATTACCCCATAATAATACACCTTTCGACTAAATATGTTTAAATACTGAACTTGAAGTTGAGAAGTGAAAGATTGTACTGAATCTATCCCTAACCCTAAAACTCTAGCATCACGGCCAAGCCTAGACCGACTCCTAAGCCTGACTAATGTTGTGGATAAGCGAATGAGTATCATCGGGAAGCAGATCATCTATAAGGGACTGCACTGAGGGAGCCGAATGTCCTGCGGGGCTCAACCGTACCACCGCCAATGATATCCAGTCTGTAGAACGTTTTCAAGAAGATTTTTTTCCTGCTAATAACTCTTCATGACTGACAAGCCGTTTTCGGAGACATTGCGTAACGTTGTCAACCTCTCGAGCCACTGCCAAATGAGTAATGCAATCTGCTGAAGGAGGCCTCCTCTGTTTGTTTGTGTGTGTTGACTTGTTTTGCACTAGTGTGTGTACGTGTGGCGCAATGTGTTTTTATGGAACGATCTATTGATGTCGTAATGATCTCGGGGCGTGTCCGCGGGCCCACATAACCAAGCGTGTTCTTTGAACTCATCTTACTTTGAAACTTTTAAGATATATCAGTCGGATAATCCGGCGCAACAAAAGACTCGAACCGAACGTCTTTTACATAATCACATAATTAATAGCTTTCACTGCACTCACACTCGTACGGCAGGCAGAACATTAAAGGACCTCAAAAAACGGAGAGCGTCTTCTGACAGGGGGCGTAGAGATGGCAAAGGAAGGTACTGAAAGGCCAAGGTTGAACGGGCTCATCTTTCTAATCCGGTGTTCACGATGTTGTCCTTCTGGTTCACCCCGACATCCCACCACACACCTTATCTCTTTCCTATCCGTCACTCCTTCCCAGTTCTTCTTTAGAGACTGAGTTCCAGAACTCTCGATAGCACTCGTTTGTTCGCCGGCTGTGGATGTCATTCAATGTTATTGTTGCAGCATTATCTGGTGGTATCAAACCTATTCGGTGTTCTGTGGCCGGACCTGTACTCTTCCTTAGAAGGCTGAACTCCATAAAGCCATTTGGTTTCTATGTTGGATGTATAGTGTGATCATGGACTGTCAGAGCTCTATGAGTCTATGGGCTCGACTGAGGCTGGCCCTGGCTTCGTTACCAGTGCTTTACCGGTGTTTCCTGCCCAGTGAGCACTGTACAGGCTCCGGCACCCACTGCAGCCCCAGAAGGATAAGTGAGTGAATGAACAAACAGTCCCAGGTGGTAGAGTATCCCACTAAGCTGTTTCACTCTTCCCCTGCGATGGATTGGCGGCCTGGCCTGGGTGTTTCCTGCCTTCTGCTTATTGTATGTTCGGATAGGCTGCAGCAGCCCACCCACCCGGAAGCAGTTTGGAAGGGGAGTGAGTGAGCGTTATACTGTTCAGTGATAGGTTAGGGTTAAGACTTGATTGATTGATATTTCTACCAGCCCAGGAGCACTTGGTAATGTACACTCCGGAGACGCTGTAGAGAAGAGATTACTGAAGGTCACAGGATAAATGTTTGTATGATGCTGAACATCCAGCGGAGCTCGAATACAAAATATTAAACAAATATATGTGTTAAAACAAACTAAATAAGCCAAGAACCCTCTGATCAGTCCTGTGTGGGCGCAGGGGATGAGCAACTCAATCGACAGCGCTCCGTGCAGCATACCTAGCGTCTCAAACAGCAGAACCACAGACATGCGGATGGATAAAGGGACAAAGCGGAGGGGAAAGTGAACAGTGTTACGGTATGGATGGACTGCATGGCCAGTTAGGAGAGACATACAGTAGAAATATATCAGCGGTTTACTGCTCAGTGGAACATTATTCCAAGGGCACACGTAGTGCATGTTTACTGTTACTACAAGAGGAAGATTAATGGAATTAGAAGGAACACAGGAACCCTGGTGCTTTAGGTTTGGATTTTCCTAATGAATTCCAGCCCCCTGTGGACCTCAGGCAGTCAAACAGTCCTGAACACTCGACTCATAAAGTGAAAATAACCCATTACAGCATTTCATCTAATACAGGCTTCAGCAGTCAACACAGTTAGTTCAGCTGACCTCCATCAGTCTCCGTCTCCCTCCACCACACACAGTCACAGTCTCACTGTCCCGTGTGCTCATGTTGCACTGACCGCCATTTATTAATGGTAACCGAGGGAACGGATAGGAGACAATTCCTCCAAAAAGGATGAGAGAGTCTGAGGCTACTACAGAAAGCTTCCCATGCTGTGATGGGCTTTTACCCAGCACTAGATCAAAATCAAGATCAAAATACAAAACCAATCTTTAACTCGCTTAACCGTTCACAGTGACATCAGTTTCGCTCAGGGGTGCCCAGACTTTCGAACGCCATTGTATATGAGACACAACTGACTATTTCCATTAAAGAACACAGTCCTCCTGTGCATCTGTGTAAAAGTCTATAACCAGCGTCATCACCTAGAGGTTCTGATGGAGCATTCCTTTCAGGTGCTCCTGGTTTGTAGGTGTAGGTGATGGGTGTTTGTGCTGTAGGGTGTGAGGACGCCTCTCCGCTCTGGTGACCCGAGGGCAGTTCGGTTGTGCTTCTGTTGTAACACTAGGGCTAAAGTCTGTTTCAGACGGTTCAAATATGGGAGTGCATGAGGTCACGCCCGAGTCACTAACAGCATCTCCGTCACCTTCCTTCAAAACACCTCATCCCCAGGAGAACTCCTGCTCCCAGGAGGAGGTGTGGGGGTGCAGTGCTGTTGGGAAGGAGGATAAAGGTGACCAGGATCAATAACTGATGATAAATTTAGACTGATATGATCAATATTTATTGAGCTACACATACAGAAGTCTGTCTCTCAGTATGGCGTCGGGCCGCCGTGTTCGCTAACCCAACACGCCAGACGTCTCGGTATGGAGCTGTAGAGGTTCCTAATGGAGTCCTGTGATAATCCATCCCATGCAGCTTGAACATCCTCACACAGTTCCTGCAGATGGTGCGGTAGGGGTGGAGGTGGAGTCAAAAAGCAGGACTAAAGATGACCAGCTGCCATTCAGAGTCACTCCATGACGATCTGGCACGGCACCACTGCAGTTTTCGGCGTCGCTGACGTGGTAAGGGCAGTCGTGGCAGTGAGATGTGTGCGTGTAGAGCACAAGCTCTAACAGGACCGTTCATGGAGGACATCACTGCTCACTGACGGTCTGTAACGGTGGCTGGTGGGTCACCAAGTTTCATTCCTGTCGGTGATTCTCTCTGGGTGCAGCTACTTGTCCAACCGTCCTTTTGATGATGAGTGTAAATCACTGCTGAAAAATGTCCTTCAAGTAACCAGGCTTTGGGGGGGGGTGGGAAAGTGTGCCAAGGGGGAGAAAATGGGGAGAGGAGGGTTCATGGGGTTCAGACTTTTGGGGGTCTCTGCGTTTATTGGGGGTATTCCTCTTTGCTTTGTTTGTGACACACACACACACACACTCACACACACACACACACCATAACGAACAGCCTCTCTATATGTATGTACAGCGGTCCTTGATGTCCGTACTCAGGATATTCGCTGTGTCCATGTACTGAACTCCACAAACAACAGTCTATAGAGAAGGATTCCTTTATGTGAGAGTGCGTGTGGGTGTGTGTGTGCGTGTTTGCACACGCGTGCATCTTTGCTGGGTAGTCAGAGGGTGGTCGGATGATAACCCTATTGTCCAATCAGAGCTGTCGATTGTTGTTCAGCGCTTGCTTCGAGGGGGCCCTGGCGCAAGCCCCAGATTCACCCTAATCAGCCAAAGCGGGACCCCCTCTCCTGCTGTAATTGCACCCCCAAAACAGCCCTGCTCCAAAGAGCCACAGTAAAGCTGCTGCTGTTTTCAGCAACTTTACACCGCTCACTTTAGTCAGTGTTCAGGTTCAGGAAGGTGACTGGCGCACCCTGTCAGAGTCAGACCTGATGAATCGATCAGTGCCCTCTACTGCAGCCCGTAGTAGGTTCTATGGTTACGGCTCTAGCCCTCTAGCAGAAGCATCTTAAACATCTAGCTGAAGTCAAAGAGATGCTTAATTTGTGGGGAGGGGAGGGGTGGAGTCGCTGTGCATGAATACAAAGTGGGGTCTGGTCTGGCATGGTGGGGGCCAGGATTGTGAATATGTATGCATGTGTGTGTGTGTTGGGGGGGTGCATGACTGTTTTTGGGGGCCTGGACATAAACAGTGCCAACCTCTGGATGCAAGCCAAGCCTGGAGGGGTGACACTGCAGAAAGAGGGGCGACAGAATGGGCTCAAAAGGATAAAGAACAAGCCTAGAACCTGAAAAAAAAAAAACACCCCCCTCGTAAGCACACAGAAACACAACACACACGCCCAGTGGTTTGTGTGGCATGGAGGACATCAGAGGAGAGATGGTTTTGCTATTCTGGGTGTAGTTATTAATCTAAATCTAATAATTCAAATGTACAATATGTTTTAATGTAGGCATACTACACATCCTGCTAAATTATTTTTAGGTCTGAGTGTAGCATTTTGAAATGTGTGAGTGAGAAAGTGCGTATCAAAACTAGTTACTTTAGTCAACAATGCTCTGGAGCACAACTCACACCTCTGGATTTAGAGGCATAGTGCTGTTCATTGGGTCTAAGAAGTATATGAATGGCGGTGATATGGCTCCATCTGCTGGTGAAAAATGATACTACAGATTCTTAAAAGCACTCAGAGCCGGGCCCTGACTGATGTGCTAGCCTAGGCAGGATTTTGTCTGGAGCCCCTCGGATGGTACTAACAGCCACATTATAGCCTATACCACCCTAAACTCAAACAGGAGTCTATTAATGCAGAACTGTGCATGAATCCTGGAAGATATTAGGATTTATATTTTGAGACTAAGACTGTTTTGTAGACAACACCTATGGATTTGTTGGGGCTCTCCACCAAGACAGAAGTGAACAAACCCCACACGAACACAGCAAGATACTAGGACCAGGAACAGAGGACCAACTACTGAAACCGCCCTCACTGCAGTGACCGAGAGGCTTCAGACAGGAAGATCGGCCAAGCTGTCCTCAGCTCTGATTCTGCTGGACCTGTCTGCAGCCTGCGACAGGTGAACCACAAG
>JAMWET010007838.1:67500-77500 GCA_024036415.1 Prochilodus magdalenae
TTCCTCTCTCCTTTTCTCTCGGAGAAAGTGATGCTAAGATGGACAGGCCGAGATGCAGCAGGTGTGGGACCCACACACACACTGAGCACACACTTCGCCATATTTGAGCCTCAGTGTCAGTGAATGTCACTGGAGACGTAGGAACCCGTTCAGTGCGTGACTCAGACAGCGATGGCAGAGCGGTAGGAGAGAGGCTGACGGTAAGTGGGTCAGGTAGCGGCTCCGGAGACTTCCAGACAGTGCTGAGACTTTATGGGGTGTGGCGTTATTGGGTTACAGTATGGGAAGATATGAGGCTGAGCCATGTCAAACTCCAGTCCAAACAGTTTAGAGCTGCCCCTCATTTAGCACACTCTTCAAGTCATCGGGTCATTATCGGGCCTTCCCAAACACAGACAGGTGTGATGGAGCAGGGAGACCTGTTGTGCAACCCACCAGGATCTAAGGTTCAACCATTTTAACTGCACGTTTATTATTCAGCTGTTCATTTTCACCAGTCAGCTTCATCTGTTCATGCTCGAGCTGTCTAGCAATCCATATGTCCCTCTGACCACAACTGAGTTTGGAGAACAGCTTTGTACTCAACTCGACTAAATTCCTAGAGGTAACAGCCTGTATGACGTAGGTGACATTGAAGTACATAGTCCAGTAGGATTTGATAGGCTAGCCCTGTGATGGTATAGGTAATATCGTTTTGGTTGGACCATTGAATAAGTGGGTAGGCCACCTGGGCCCACCTGCCAACAAGACCCTAAACATTCTCATCCACAGGAAAGACCCAGGAGCTCTAATGGAGCTGTTAGGACAGAAGGTGAATACAGATGTACAATCAGATAAATAATCTGAACTATGACATATGAAATATGAATAGAGGTATGAAATACACTGTACTGCCAAAAGTATTTACTCACTCATCCAAATTATTGAATTCCGGTTTTCCTGTCACTTCCATGGCCAGAGGCGTATAAACCCGAGCACCTAGGCATCCAGACTGCTCCTACAGATGTTAGGGAGAGAACGGGTCGCTCTCAGGAGCTCAGTGAACTCCAGCGTGGTACCGTGATAGGACCCACCTGTGCTACAAGTCCAGTCCTGAAATTCCCTCCTACTAAATATTCCACAGTCCACTGTCAGTGGGATTAGAACACAGTGGGAGTGATTGGGAACGAGATTGACCTACTAGATGGGTTAGAGCAGAGACTGAGAGCCAGGCCTTCTCGTCCAACATCAGCATCTGACCTCACAGATGGGCTTCTGGAAGAATGGTCAGAAATTCCCATAACCCCATTCCTAACCTTGTGGAAAGAATTCCCAGAAGAGTTGTAGCTGTTGTAGCTGTAAAGGGTGGAACGTCATATTACACCCTATGGAGTAAGAATGGGATGCCACTCAAAAAAGTTCAGTGTGTGGACCACGCTTTCATATGTCTGTCTTTGGCCACGCCCACATGCAACCATACTGCTTGGACAATCATTAACATCTGCTCTTCCCACACATCTACGAGATCCCCTGCCGTCACCTCTTCCCACACCCACACTCACACCCCACAGGTATACATAGTCCCATCATCCTGGTGCAGCGCCACCTGCAGGAGCCTGAATTTACTGCCACCGTAAACACGTGAGGTGACTGTTTGTCTGGTGAGCTCACTGATCGTTTACTAAGTAAATCAATAATTCCTCAGATCTATAATCTAAAAATACGGAGAAGCATTATAGCGTCCATAGCACCAACTTCCTGAAAGCAGCTCACAAGCCTGAACTAACTGATCTGGAATCAGGCCTTAGAGAAGCAGCGGGCCCAGACTGGGCAGTCTTTAAGACATGCCTGATCAGAGCACAGGCCTTGGCTGGAGGGTGAACCCCTCTCTCTCACAGCCTCGGAAAAACACACATGGTTTTCCTCTCAGTGGCTAAACTAACAGGCCGAGGAAGCTTCGCGCTGTATCTGCAGACGGGAACAAGAGAGCCCTCGTTCTCTCCTTTTCTCTGCTCTCTCCGGACTTCTCATCTGATCAGGTTTCCCCGCACAGCTGCGCTCTTCCACTGGCCCAACACTCATTCATTTTACTCTCTCTCTTTCTCAGCGCTCAGCACTGAAGACAAACACTGCTGGGAAATCACAGTCACTGCCTCGGTGCCCTCAGATGCCACTCAGATTTGCTGAGTCACGTTTAAAGATGCTTCAAGAGAATCCTGTGTCTGTTTACTCCATGTAACATACGGCCTTTGAGAAATACCAGTAATACCAGGAGGACAATCCGATAAAATACACCAACACATACAGCTATATAATAAAATACACCAAAATAACATACAGTAAATATTCTCAGTAGAACTAAACAGCAGTCCTCGATTCATCCAGCGTTTGTAAGAGGCTATGGTAGTCAAGCAACATATACAAACACTATAAAGATTATTATTACTTAGCATTTAATGGCTTGGCGTATTAATACAACAGTTCACTTGATATTCTTCATATGTCTCCCCCCCGCCAATATCCCAGGATCTGTATTTTATTCCCAATGGAACAGAGAACACATATCAGTTTTGAAAGTGAGACATTTGACCATTTTGTCAGGGTTTGATGAAGGTGGGATGCGAGCAGATGAAGCTTACAACTATTTAAGAAAAAATGGGAAATCCAAAACACAGAAACGGAATAACAGGCGAGCGGTCGAACAGAGCAACGTAGGGAAGAGCAATAATCGGAGTGAGGGAACAGGCAGCAGAACCGGCAACAAAGGGCCACAGAGATAAAGGCTCCGTACGACCCGAGCACAGACACGATACTCCGCGAAGAGAGAAACAAACAACACAGGTACACAGGAATAACACAGCTGCTTCAGTCAGTATTCAGGCCAGCTGATCTGGGATTGGCTGCCGGGTGGGAGGGGAATGTCACGTGATCGCCAGGTGAATGCTGGCTGGATGAAAGTGTAATACATTTCATAGAAATTACAGAGCTAATGGCTGCCCACCTGCCCAGCCAGACACTGACGGAAGACTGACAGCACTCCCTGCCTCCCGCCCCTGACCAGCTGCTTACCTGCCCAGCCTAACCCTGATGAAGGACTAACTAGGCTTTCCCACTGCAGGCTAATTTTCCACTGTTGATTCCTGCATCACATTAATCCCCAAATAGTTCCTTATTAACTTCATCGTCACCACGGCGACTAGATCAGCATAGTTAGATACTCAGTTGATGTTATGAGTAGTCAAAATGTAGTTTTGACCAGAGGAGGACGGGTCCCCCCCGTGTGAGTCGGGTTCCTCCCAGGTTCTACGTGAGGGAGTGTTTCCTCCTCAGCTTGCTCACTGGGGGCTACTTTCTCTTCTCTCCTTAATGAGTTATTACTACAGCATCAGCTCTGGTACGGATAAAACACAGCTGGAGGAGCAATTTCCAACTAAGTCACATGACTGGGTAGAGGCGTAGAATGTCTCAGAAGCAGACCGAAAGAGACCGTCACCAAACTGGCCTTGGATATCCCACCATCGACAGTACATCACACCAGTGTGTCTGTGTAACACTGTAAAGCCCTGAGTACAGCCCGTTTCTCTGCAAGGTGATGTCATATCGTAACAAGATCCCACCTACCGACAAGCTTACCCTGACTGCACACAGCAAATACTGGACACCGTGTACGAATGAACCCAATCGGATCAGAGCACCAGAAGGCGGGGCCTCAAAGACACAGGAGCTCTAACAGACCATTTCAGACAGACGGTAAGTGCACATGTACAGTGTGTGAAAAATAAGGGGTTTGGTATACTGAGGCATGTAAAATATAAAATATATAAACACTGAAAATGAGCATAATAGATCCCCATTAATGCATCGTCAAAAAAAAAAAAGAAAGACTCCCTGTGCTGAGGGGACAAGACCCACACCTCACACCGGATACTTGTGATCTTCAGGCCCTCAGGCAGCACTGCATTAAAACAGGCATGGCTCTCTACTGGAAATCACTGCATGGGCTCAGAAACACGAAATGGATGCGTCGCTCAAAGAAGAAGCTGTATGATCCAGAAGTGCCTTTCTTCTCTGGGCCAAAGCTCATTCGAAGTGGACTGAGTGGAGAAGTGTTCTGTGGTCAGATGAATCCAAATCTGAAATTCTTCTTGGAAACACCGTGCTTAGGACTCGAGGAGAGGGACCATCCGGCTTATCAGGGCACAGTTCGAAAGCCTGCCTCTCTGATGGAATGGGGCTGCAGTAGTGTCTATGGTGCGGGCAGCCTACACCTCTATTCCCATCCTGACCACGCCTCTTTCAGGGAAGGACTCGCCTATTTCAGCCAGACGATGCTACACCACCTACTGCCTCCATCACAGCAGCGTGGCTTCACAGAGGAGTCCGGGGGCTTGTTCCTTTTTAGGAGAGGCTGGCGTTGGCCCTGTGTTTGCCAGCTTCTCATTCAAATTATTCGGTCCACCTTAAGCGATGAACCAGTCACCTTAACGGCGCGCTGGTTCCAGAGTGTAACAGTGGTGGCATTTAAGGTGGAATGAAAGTTGAATTGATAAGTTGGCAGGTAAGGAGCGGATCCGTTTCATCCTTCCACAGTGTTGTGGGGAAGACACTCCGTGTGGTCCCCGTGTTGGTTAAGGTTCCTGGGACCGTTGTTGTAATTATTTATTGCACCCTATATCCGGAGGGAAATGAAGACGTGTGGTTCGGGGTGTACAGAAGCCATATCTGTGAGTGGAGCGTGGTGCTACAGCGGCTGGTGAGCAGCGCTGACGTCGTTTTAAAACTGGTAATTAAAGTCTCATTACTCAAACCCTGCTCCACGCTCTCCTCCATCAGAATGTCCCTCGAGTTGATTATGGTGGAAAAGCACGACCCCCACCATTTCAGCTCTTGTAGTCATAGGCCATGGTTCACCTGAGCTTCACCCACCTTTGTGGCTTTTTGATATGTTTGTCTTTGTACCATTTTATATTTTATATCAGAAACTGTTGGGGTTCTACACGTGTGTAATCTCACTTTTAAGACAGAGGCAGAGTCCATTTCAACACTTTAATGTTCTGCTCAACGTTTTTGTTTTGACAGAGCACATTTTGTGAATTTTAGTGAAGAAGGTGTTGAACTGAACCCGATTGTGCCATCTCTACCAAACGGCAGAGGTGTGTTAAATGAAATCCTTTACTGTTCTTATACATAGAGTGAGCAAGCCACAAGTAAACAACTCAGCACATGTGAATTGATTGAATTGAGTTTAATAAGGTCTTCCAAAGTTTGGACGGTAATTGCTTAATTGTCTAAATGGTCTAATTGTTTATTTATGCTAATCACTGCTGTGCATGTGACGTAAGCAGGGGCGGGTCTTATCTCTGAACCTGACTGACCCAACACCACCATTACAGACCTCCAGTGAGCAGGGGTGTCCTCCAAGAGTCTTCCTGTTAGTGCAGCACCATCGGCAGACGGCTGCACCACGCAGGACTACATGCACACAGACCGTTACCACGACTGTCCTTAACACCACGTCACCGTCACCAAAGACTGCAGTGGTGTCGTACCAGACTGTCATGGAGTGACTCAGAATGGCAGCGGGTCATCTTCAGTGACGAGTCCCGCTTTAGTCTTGGTGGAGACGCCCAACGAATCCGTGTGTGGAGGCACCGTGGTCAGCACCGAGATGAACGGTTTGGTGTCACACGTCCAGAAGGCCTGGTGCCCCTCCACCTCCACCTCCACCCCTACCGCACCATCTGCAGGAACTGTGTGAGGATGTTTAAGCTGCATGGGATGGATTATCACAGGACACCATTAGGAACCTCTACAGCTCCATACCGAGACGTCTGGCGTGTTGGGTTAGCGAACACGGCGGCCCGACGCCATACTGAGAGACAGACTTCTGTATGTGTGTTTTTTTGGTGAGGTTCTTAATGATAAGTGAAACCTACAGAGCGGTGTGAGGTAAATCATGTGTTAAGGTTATGAAGAAGCAAAGCTTGCCATCCTGCATCACTGAGTGTTAACCGGTTACTCACAAGCAGCCCATCCAAACCCCGGTGCTGTAGAGTGTAGAGCCACAAGCTGATAGTTTTTCAAGCCGAGTTTATCTGCAGGAGTGCTTCCGGCCGCCCGATCAAGCCTAACCTGTAAAAGTTAATGGCCTGCCTGCAGGGAACTAAACATAGATGGTGTTTTGATTACGTGAAAATTGACATTTCAAAATAGATTAGGATCAGACCACTAAAACAACAGAGCAGAGAGCCGAGGGGCAGGGGCCAGCCGAGGGCTACCTTCACCGGGCTGGCACTACACGGAACTGCAATTACACGCTGCGCTCACACGCACTCACATGCGGACGCATGTCCCTCCTAATTTCCCACTGGGTACATTGGTGTGTCAGCCTGCGCTTGTGTGTGTCTGTTTAGTGAGGGGTTTCAGATAATCCCCCCGCCTTTTCCAAATGCAGATCCTTCACGTTGTGGATTTGGATTCCATCATTTGGAAGCTTCGCGTTATTTCCATTATTAGGAACCTCCTTTCTGACACCCTTTCACTGCAGGCAGTGACCTCCCTCTAACGTTTGACCCCGCGACCCAGCCTTCATCGAGCTCTCAGGAGTCCTTCCCCAGCAAAAGCATGTGGGACAGATGACCTCACCTCGCGGAGACTGTCCCATTAGTGACAGAGGAGCCTGGCTGAGGGATCCGGAGCCTTGGCCGTTTTCTCCACACATTATTCTTACATTACTGCCATATTACTGCCCTATTGGTGCTGTCATTATTAACACAGGTGTATTTTCCCAATGAGCAAATCCTCCGCTACACTGAATGGACGCTGTGTGGGCCAAGAGAGGGAGACGGGACAACGTGAAAAAGCAAGAGGACACGAAACCAAGGACCTCCTGGCCATATACACTCTCCACACTCACACGTGACCTGGAGCTTCTTTGGGACTAATAATGTGTAGTCAAGAACATAAACCTCGATATGTTTACTGAAGCTGTAACGAAGCCCTATGCTAATGGCACCTGGTGTGGTTATTAAAGACATCGCTATTCGATGAGACGGTGCTTCCTAAAGCTTTTAAGGACACCATTATTAAACAACACCTGAATGGAAACACTTACAGAGCCCTGACCAGTCATGTGGTTAGATAATACGGAACTGGAGCCATGTACTCTGGTCAAGCAGAACAAAAACAGAAGCAGAAATAGCTGTGCTCATCAAGTTTGATTATGAGGTGATGCTGCTACCCTGTAAACATTGCTGAGGTGTCACACCGCAGAAGGAAACCTGAACACCAGATATACTGGGGCGTTACAGAAGAAACTGAAGGAAAGACAAGACCACCACCAACATACATACAGCTCTGGAAATAAATCAGAGCCCACTCCAGCTTCTTACATCAGCATCTCCACATGTACAGCAGGTTCTCAGTGAGGAACCGAAGGTCGGGTTCTAGCTTTACTGACAGATACAGTGAGCGTCTGGTTCATAAGAACAAGGTCCAGCAGCAAACACACAGGACAACACAGCTACAGACTGGCAGAGGGCCAAACCCGCTCTCTACTGACCGTGATGAGCGCCACCTCATTCCAATGTCCCTTACCCACCGTAAGATGACCTCGAGTGACCTACAGAGAGACTGGCGAGCGGTGGCTGGGGTGAGACGCACAGCGAGCATGGTTCTAAAAACAGGCTTCTGGAGGTCATTAGTGATTTTCTAAATACACAGATCTAATACAATATCTGATCTGGAGTTTGGGAGACATGGTTCCAGTAGTGTAGAGAATCAAACAGAACCAACACAAACCCAGAACCTGTACACCTAGAGAACCTGATCTGTTACAGGTGGGTTCCTACATTCTCCAGAGCTGTGCATCAGCTGACTTAAATCCCATTCCAAGTTTATGGGGGATCTATGAAGTGGTGCTGCTGAATTCCTCAAATAGTGGCAGTTGGGTCGGTCAGGTATAGCGATAAGGCCGTCCTTGCTTACGTCACATGTATGGTCTTTCGTGAAACAATCGTATGGCTCACAATGTCTAATCTACCCACCAAGTTTCAGTCCTGTCAGTTGATTGCATCTGGGTGCAGCTATTTGTGCAACTGTTGAATTTAATTTCCCTCTGGGATCAAAAAAGTATCTATCTCTATCTATCTATGCTTTTAACCATGAGTGCCACTAGCCGGACAGATGGCTGTGAAGTTGAAACAGCGAGCTGTCCAGACAAGCATGAGGAAACAAAGGAGAGTGGGTTTGCACCAACTATACAGCAAATTAAAAACAGCCGGGTAAACCGGCACATGGTGCCTTAACCAGGCAGGACTACATTCACACAGACCGCTACACTGCGCTAATACCACGTCACCAAAGACTGGTGCCATGCCATGCTTCATAGAGTGACTCAGACTGGCAGCAGGTCATCTTCAGCTTTGGTCTTAGTGGAGACGACTAACGAATCTGTGTGTGGAGGAGCAAGAATGGTTTGTTGTCACATGGCACACATCCAGAAGGCCTGACTCCACCTCCACCCCTACCGCACCATCTGCAGGAACTGTGTGAGGATGTTCAAGCTGCTTGGGATGGATTATCACAGGACTCCATTAGGAACCTCTACAGCTCCATTGGGAAAGGTCTGGTTAGCAAACATGGCGGCCCAACACCATACTAGAGTCAGGTGATGCGTGCTGGAATCTGGAATTACTTAGTGCACCTATAAACACCTGCGCTCTACCACTGCACCACCTGAGAGCTCAGGTAACCAATGGAACCAACTACAACCTTACAACAAGGATGCAAAATAAAAGGTGGGAAAATGGCAAACAAAAGGAGACACCACGTGGGCGTGGCTCAAACAAAGGAGACACCACGTGGGCGTGGCTCAAACAAAGGAGACACCATGTGGGCGTGGCCAAACGAAGGAGGGTTTTAGTAAAACAGGAAATAAACTGTTCTCTCAGTATAAGAGTCTCTTCACTCCCTCACTGTTTGGAGTTTTATATTTTCAGGGCTGGATCTACGCTGTCCCAGCCCAGAAATCAATCATCGTGTTTCGTGTTTCTTGTTTCTTCTTTGCTCGGCCCTGCCTTACCAGTCACCCCTCTAAATGGCGCGACAAGGAGTGTTGCTCTGCCTGGTCTTAAATAGAGCACTCGGCAGGTGCCTCCAATCGTTACTGATTGCCCCAGGAGCTTTTGGACCTAGGTCACCCCCTGCTGGTGGCAGATGGCACTGCATGTCCCTTTACACACCTCAGTTTTAATAAACAACTGAAATGAATTTGATCAGATTGAGGAAGTCTTTGCATGCCAATATAGCCAATGAGAAGCGTACTAATGTAACATCAGCGTGAGGCTGTGTGAACTGGACATATTCATTTCAGTTTGTGTGTTTGAGCATTAATAGACGCCCAGAGTGCTGCACACAAAGATACACAGCAGCAGAGTAGCTGTAAAATCCATCATGTGTAAGTGATAGCGACCGGACCAGACGTGGACATCTGCATCCAGACGTGACCGTCTACTAAAAGAGCATAGCCATGGTGATGCCTCTGACAGCAAGGCAGTTAATATGAAGATATGAGAGACAGGCCTCTTCCACACGCTCACTCTCACACCCGCACGCACACACACACACACACACACACACACACACACACACACACACACACACACCCAAATGTCCATTAATCTGAACCTTAAGCACCTTAACAGTCCATATACCGAATACAGCCAACCGATAAAACCCTCACATGACCACACACACAACCTGTGTTGAGTTTAGGAAGGTAATGTTGAGTCTGGTCGCTATACACACACAGATCGGTGCTCACCCAGAGGACCCTGGGTAATGGAACATGACAGAGCCTCGTCTCTATAAGCACAGAAACAGGCTTCCTCTCCTCCTCTCTCTAATTTCCCCTTTTCACCCGCTCACGTTTTTCTTGCCACACACAATCACTTCCTCGTGTGTAAGCTCATACTCACCTAGCCCCGCGTCTAAAAATACAGCCCGCACACGCACACACACA
>JAMWET010007838.1:82500-100000 GCA_024036415.1 Prochilodus magdalenae
TTGCCATGGTATCTGAGAGAAGCTGGTTTTGGTTTGCAGAGGAAAGCTGTAAGAGGGGATAAGCGTTGCTAAGTTGAGAAAGGAGAAACCGTTATTATATGCTCTCCAGCTTTACACGGGAGGGCAAAAACCTGCCTCAGTCAAGGTAACCAGACATTTTCAACTCGTTTCTTTTGATCTATCCATTTTGAAATTTCCACAGAATGTAAAGTTTGATCACCATTTTTAAATCTTGTTATAAACTAAAAAAAACAAAAAAAAAAAACAAATTTTTGAAATGATGTGTGTAGTATGTATTATACTATATTATATCTATTTGTCAGTGTCTAGTAGTTATACATACAATGGCAATACTGATAGACACTATAGTAATCTATATATCAGTATCCTTCTTGTTTTTTGCAGTTACATAGTTATAACGGTATTTTTATATAGTTATACATCGCAGTTTTAATGTTAAACTATCTTTCTAATTAAGTGCAATAGGTGCAGGCAAAACGGTTGCCTATATGTAAATAGTAAACACTGTTTTTATGCATTAAATTTGAAATTTATTGTAACCACATAAATAAAGGTGGTTAGATTATGATATATTAGTAGATATAAGAATATACTGTATCATATTATATACTTTGTCCATGTATAGCAGTTATTCGTATTGTAGTAATAGTAGTAGACAAATTATACATAAAACTATATATCTATATAACTATATATCGTTCCCATTTTCGTAGTTATATAGTTATACATATATAATAAAACACACAGTCTGTTACTGTAGAACTACAAAGTGCACCGATGCGGTAATAGGAGCTGATAAAATGCACAGTGTGTATAGATACAAGAAGGAGGTTGTAATGTTGAACTAGTTTCAGGAAATATCTGAAACCAAATAAATAATGCTGGTTAGATTCATGAAAGGTTTTAATATATACCATACTATATACTCTACCAATGTATAGCAGCACCTCATAGCAATAATGATAGAGGTAGGAAACAACTTATCAACACTACTCCCATTTTTGCAGTTATATACTTACAGATATATAATAAATTATGCATCCAAAATCCAACTATAAGCATCCAAACCCATGGTGGGATTCCAATGGTGGGATTGCATGATGCTGGGCTTAAACAGAGGTGCACAGAAATGAGGTGCAATTCTCACATTTGCCAACAGGTGGCAGTGAAGACCTGCCGGAATGAGCAGGAACAGGTTCCCCATCATATCAAATTCCACAAACGGTTTGGCTAAATTGCTTAACAGGCTTTAGGAGCCGGTTGCCATGCGGGCCGAGGTAAACGTGACTTGGCTCGGCCTTGCCCTGCGTGCCTGTTTCGTGGTTTGTGTTACGAGGGTGGACGGGGACACAAAGGTAGGGGCGCAGCCAGTGGCCCCGCTGCGTCCCACTGTGTGTTTGGGCTGAGTTCATGTGTTTGTGCAGAGGGTGTGTGTTGGGGTGTGTTCACGCACCAGAATCATTCTCACACTCTGGCGGCTGCTAGACCGCCCAGCCGAGTGTATTTTCACAGATGGAGTCCAGCTAAAGGTAAACACCACTTTGTATCTCAGTAACTCAACACGGTTGCGTGTGCATGTGTGTGTCTGGGAATACATTACAGGGAAGACACAATACACACACACACCATGTGAGGAAGTGGTGTCTGTTTAGTCCTGAACTCAATTCGGTCTGTACAGTACATACAGCAGCACCGTTCATCACAATATCACCGGGAGAATTACTCTTAGGGAATTTCTTTCCGGAATTTTAGTCAACTCACAAGCATGCTACAAATCTAGAACAGCGAAACCACCTATCAGCCCCACTTACTATATAGCTGTGGTCTCCCCATACTGTGTTCACCCTGTCCTTCAGTGGTCAAGGCCCCCTCAGGACCACCAAAGCCCAGGTATGATTAGGATGAGGACACTGATGTGGAGGTGGGCACTTATTCTGGTACAAGTAGATCCACTAAGTCCACTCAACGTCCACTCTGTGAGACACTCCTACCTTGCTGGTCCACCTTGTAGATGTGCAGTCGGAGGAGATCGCTCTGTCGCTGCCCAGGACACTGGATAGTATTGGGTGGTGGACAATTCTCAGTCCAGCAGTGACACTGAGACCATCACAACTTACGCTAGCACACCACCACCACGTCAGTGTCACTGCAGTGCTGATCCACCACCCACATACTACCTGCTCTGTGGTGGTCCTGTGGTGGTCCTGTGGGGGTCCTGACCTTTGAAGAACAGGGTAATACAGTACACAGAGAAACAGATGGACTACAGTCTGGACCTGTACACCTACAGAGTGTCCTGTACGGTCAGTGGAGCTGATAAGATGGACAGTGAGTGTAGACAGTGAGAGGCAGTGTTGAGCTACGCTCCTAAGCTGAGGTGCAAGCTACCGGTAAAAGCAATCAGACAGAGGCCATTTACCTGTCAGCCCTAAAGGCACACAAACAGATGGTGGAAAATGGAGATGTAAAAATGAATTATACATAAAACTGTACAAACACTGTAAGTGTGTCTTTGTGTTGTAGATGCTGGGCTGTAGTTGTGTCCTGCTATCCTGTCTGCTGACAGTAACGTTCCACTGCACTGCTGAAGGCCTCCATATGACCCAGGAAAACCCAGAGGTAAGATGAGGTCACACACACTAACCCTAACACACACACACACACACACACACATATACACACACTCACACACAAACACACACTCACACACACACACACATATACACACACACACACACACTAACCCTAACACTAACACACACACACATACACATATATACACACACACTAACACACACACACACACACACACACACACACACACACACACACACACACACACACACATATATACACACACACTCACACACACACTAACCCTAACACTAACACACACACACATACACATATATAAACACACACACACACATACACACCCATACACACACACACACACACACACACACTAACCCTAACACACACACACACACACACACACACATATATACACACACACACACACACACACACACACACACACACACACACACACATACACACACACACACACATATATACACATACACTAACCCTAACACACACACACATACACACACACATACACTCACACACACATACACTAACCATAACACACACACACATATATACACACACACACACATACACTAACCCTAACACACACACATATACACACACACGTACACACACTCACACACACATACACACACACTCACACACAAACACACCAATCATACACACACACACACACACATATACACACACACACATACACTAACCCTAATACACACACACACACACACACACACACACACACACACACACACACACACACACACACACTAACCATACACACACACACACACACACACACACACACACACACACACACACACACACACTAACCCTAACACACACACACACACACACACACACACACACACACACACACACACACACACACACACACACACACACACACATACACACACACACACACACAAACACACACACATACATACACACACACACACAAACACACACACACACAAACACACACACACACATACACTAACCCTAATACACACACACACACACACAAACACACACACACACACACACACTCCTACACACACACACACACACACACACACACACACACACATATATACACACACACACATATACTAACCCTAATACACACACACACACATACACACACACACACAAACACACACATACACTAACCATAACACACACACATACACTCACACACACACACACACTCACATATACACACATTCACACTCACATATACACACATTCACACACACACGAGCAGTTTAGCAACTCCAACTCGCTTCACCCCATGTGATCGGACTGTGGAAGGAAACTCACGTGGACACAGGGAACGCACGCCGGGACCTGGACACCCCTCTTGGGAATCAACCCCAGGCCCTGCTTGCTGTGAGACGACAGCGCTACCACCATGCCAGCCCAGCTCTAATACCTGTAAAGAAAATACAGAGTTAAACAAGCAAGCTCGGATTCATCAGACCATGTGACCTCTTCCCTTTACTCCAGGGACCAGTCTTTAAGCTTCCTACCGCCAGCTGAAGTCCTTCCCTGATTAGCCTGTGGTGGTCCTACAGTCCTCAGCTGATTAGTCCTACTCCTGTGAGTTATTGTGTATGGTTCGTGTGGACATGCTCTTACTTTCACCATTAACACAGCCGTGAGCTATGCTGTCCATTTATACCACCTGACCTCACCAAACGCTTCTCAGATCATGGTCCCCTTCTCTTCGGTAAAGCTGATGGTCCTCCTTTAACCCTTCCAGCCTGATCCGGCTTCTGGAACAAAGTAACCACCGGCATTCGCTGATTCGAGTCCAAACAGTGACTCTTCCCAGTTTACACATGTACATACAGAACGTCCTCCTCGGGTATGTAGCTGATGCGTGGGAGAGGGAAGGAGAGACTTCAGACAGAGCACAAGAAGCTCTGGGTATGGGACGTGTTGATCCTGGCTGTCCACAGACACATGCACACACTACCCTGATGAGATTAAGTGGAGCGAATAGGAGATGAAGGCCTGTCATCACTGCTGCTGGCGGCTCTGCAGATATAGTGGGAACCCCACCAGAGTAACCCCACCAGGGCAGCACAGCAAGACACCAACACTACACCCTCCTAATGTGCCTGTCAGCCTTTCTCTGGATCACTCCTCCGTGCATTTACCAGTTTATTACCTACACATAACGGCCACTTTATCAGAAACGTCTGCCACATCTGCACCGATTCAACGCATGAGGGACCACCACTGGATCTAGAACCATTAGCCGTTTGTCCTTCCACACAGAGGAATTAGTCCACTAGGGGGCAGGGAGCACACCTGCCCGGAGCAATAGGCAGCCCAACCCATGGAGCCTGGGAGCATCTGGGGGTTAGCTGCCTTGCTCAAGAGCCCTACACTCCCGTGTCCCTTTGATTCAGGAAATTGAGATGTCGACCCTTCGGTCACAAGGGTGTGTCTCCAACTCACCTCCAGCCCACTGACCAGATGCTATTTGGGTAGTGGGCCACTCTGGATAAACCACTGCTGGTCAACAACCCTGGTCTTGGGTTGGTGATCGCTAGGTAACGTAGTGGATGGAAAGGATGAGCTACAGTCTCTAACTGTGTGGGGACAAAGTGTGCGGCGAGGTGGATATACGGATATACATGTTTACATACACACATATGTCTCCTCTGTTCTCTTTTTGGACTGTACTAGTACGTGGAGTCTGCTCCACTGGAGAACCATGGAGGTCAGCGTGGACCAGTGCAGAAAACCCCAGGATCAGTAAATGCCAAACTGCTCCTTCTGGATCAGTTGCTCCATCTGGAGAATGAGGTCATTGAGACCAAGAGGAAGAGGAGCTTCTCTGGCTCCAATGCTCCACTGGACCGTCTGTCCATCAGCACCCTGGACCCCAAGAGCAACAAGCAGAGGTATGACACAGATGAAACCAGAGACACATACGGTATCAGAATGAGCGGTGCCTTATTGGGTATTTGTTGTGGTTTAGTATACACTAAAATGCCAAGCTCATTTAAGGACGGTGGCTATTCGTTATTAGTAATCATTAGTGATGGGACCCTGACAAATCTCTCAATAAATAACGATATCAGGCTGATTTATCTTTAGCCACACGCTAGTGAAACGAAACCAATCCAGATCTTGGCTAACTGATCCATCCCTGCCCTGCCCACTGGCAGGTTCGACAGAACACTGGCTAAAATGAACTGAAATCAATGCAGGTAGGTTGGAGTTTACTGAGCTACGGCTCAGAGACAGTACAGGTACAGGTGCAGGTTAGAATGAGCCTGAAGGCTGAAGCAGTTTTTGAATAAATATTTTGCACATTGGAATTATAATTATTGGACATTAGATAAACCTCAAATACACTTACTGCCAAAACAATAGTTGAACAAACAGCTGCACCCAGAAGGAACCAACCCACCGGAGTGAAACTTGGTGTGCAGGTTTGACATTGAGAGACCTTGAGTCATCCTGTTAGTGCAGCACCATTGTCAGACGGCTGCACCACGCAGAACTACATGCACACAGACCGTTACCACGACTGTCCTTAACACCACGTCACCGTCACCAAACACTGCAGTGGTGTCGTACCAGACTGTCATGGAGTGACTCAGAATGGCAGCGGGTCATCTTCAGTGACGAGTCCCGCTTTAGTCTTGGTGGAGACGCCCAACGAACCCGTGTGTGGAGGCACCGTGGTGAGCACCAAGATCAACGATCTGTTGTCCCTCCACCTCCACCCCTACCGCACCATCTGCAGGAACTGTGTGAGGATGTTCAAGCTGCATGGGATGGATTATCACAGGACTCCATTAGGAACCTCTACAGCTCCATACCGAGACGTCTGGCGTGTTGGGTTAGCAAACACGGCGGCCCGGCGCTATACTGAGAGACAGACTTCTGTATGTGTAGCTCAATAAATATTGATCATATCAGTCTAAATTTATCACCAGTTATTGATCCTGGTCACCTTTATTTCAGCTCCTAAGCTCCACAGAATGCCTCTGCCCTGTCCATCAGGTGGGCTGTACCCCGGAGACAGAGTAAGAGGGGCAGTTATTATATAATTTTGCAATCTAAAAATGATGTGACCAAACGAACACAGTCCCTACGTGGTTTCAACTTTCGGCCCGACCTGCTTTTCCGAGTGGGATCCACTGACACACCGGCGGTTAAGTCCATCCTGTGCACACGCACGGTCTTGGGTTACCCTCGTTAAGACAGGTACGTTCCACTGAGATCAGGACGTTCAGCTCAGGGCTCATTCACAAACGCCTCCTCCTGGCAAAGCTCCAAACACCTCCTTATTTTTTACTCACCAGTGTTCAGTTACAGGTAGGTTTTGTTGGCCCGGGCTCAACTACAGACTGTTGTGGTTGGCGAGTGTCCATCTGTACACGGAGCACACTGTGTGTGGGTGTCTGAGGTGCACTGAGGCCAGGCGAGTGCTGTGGTTATAGCGTATAGTAACAGAACCTTATATTACCTTAAAGGGATCAGCCTGCCGGGGCCGTCTGCGCCGCATGATCCCATGTTTGGTCTAACTGGTTGAGTAACACAGCCACACTCAGATCTCAGCTCCGCTCCAGTTTACACCAGCTCTGATGCTCCGAAGACTGGAAGCTGGTAACGATAGGGGTTAGGAGTCGTATCAACAAACTGCTCTTACATCATTTGAAGGTGTCAGCTGCCGTCTTTCAGAATTCCATAAATATTCCACACCCTGGATGACTTGACTTACTGGAAGCCCATTTCTGTCACCAAACCCTAAAAAAAACCCAAAACTAATATATATATACTGTAGAAATAGTAAGTTATAATTAGGAGATGCTAGGTGTCGTTTATTCATTCCTTGTTCTTACCATAGCAACCATAGCCTAACAACAGCCTTGCAGAAAATGGGAACCATTTAAGCCGTGCAACCATTCCATCTTTCCTTCAGGAAATGCACTTATCTAGTTCATTACTTCTTCCTCTTCTTCTTCCTCTTCTTCTTCTTCTTCATCTTCCTCTTCTTCTTATTTCTTTTCTTCTTCTTCTTCTTCATCTTCTTCTTCTTCCTCTTCTTCTTTTTCCTCTTCTTCTTCTTCTTCTTCCTCTTCTTCTTCTTTTTCCTCTTCTTCTTCCTCTTCTTCTTCTTTTTCCTCTTCTTCTTCCTCTTCTTCTTCTTTTCCCTCTTCTTCTTCTTCTTCTTCCTCTTTCTCTTTCTCTTCTTCTTCTTCTTCTTCTTCCTCTTCCTCTTCCTCTTCCTCTTCTTCTTCTTCTTCTTTTTCCTCTTCTTCTTCTTCCTCTTCCTCTTTCTCTTCCTCTTCTTCTTCTTCTTCTTCTTCTTCCTCTTCCTCTTCTTCTTCCTCTTCTTCTTTTTCTTCTTCTTCTTCTTCTTCTTCCTCTTCTGCTTCCTTTTCTTCTTCTTCCTTCTCCTATTCTTCCTCTCCTTCCTCTTCCTCTTCTTGGTTAAGAGATTTTTGTCCATTACTCGTCCCATAGTTTTTGAGATACCAACATTGTTCAAGCTCTGGAATGTTTGGTCTGATCAGGAATGATGTACTGGTATACAGCTTTTTGATCTGATACAGATCTGACTGATCTCTCTATTAAGAATGAACAGGGTGGAAGAGTATATCCCCATCTGCTGTACTTCTGACCAACAGACACAGTGTCGCCTTCACCGACCCCTTCCCCATAGAGTCCCATTCATTTTCGGCCCCACCCAAATCCCATTGTCTCCTTTCACCTCCACCAACCAAACCACATGTGCTCACTCAGGGTAGATCCCCAACTCTAATCCCCAGCCGTACTGACCCTCGCTCCTGTTACTGCTTCATCCCTCATTCCTCCCTTTTACTCTCATTCATTTTTAGTAACACCATAGCAACCGGCCAGTAACAAACGCTGCATGAGTAACTAGAATAACGAGACGGCACGTACGGTATACAGGAATTACCACGTGACAGAAGCTGTCTCGACATCAAACACTATGGGCTCATCAACAGCGTGACAATTACCGGTAATGTTAATGAGTGGAACCTAATGAGGTCGATCAGTGTGGTCCATCTCTCTGCAGCCCTCAGTGAAGAAGAAAGAGTCCTCCCATAGGAAGGCCTGCGGCACTGCCGAGCACTGATCTAAATGACTTTCAGAGAGAGATAAGTTCAGGAGAGAGTCCAAGAACAACACCACCAGTGGCTCTCTGGGCTTTATCTCATCACAGCATTTGACTCAGTCAGTCATCAGGAACTGTGGAACACTTTCATGGAGGTTCGACACCACTGATAAAACACATGACCGAGCCCTTCAGAACGTCGGCGCGTGGCCTTCGGCAATGTCGGCCCATGACACAGCCTTCCTGGGGAAAGGTTATCTGTACAAAGCTAGGCAGGGGACGGCTGGCCTTATCATTTATTATACATGACTGTGTGATAAAGCCATATATTAATAACAGTAGTTACATTTATAATAACTATGTAGCTACTGCTGATGGGCTCTGTGGTAGTGGAGCTTCAACAGCGTGTTTGTCTTATGTAATTACACATGTACAACACGCTGTGTTCCAATTTTAACAGACGATATTTAACATTATTATTAAAATGGTTACCATGCCATAACACAAGCATGCTACTACACATAGTCCGATGATAGAACAGCTGGCCTTTCCTAAGCAGGAACAGTGTTAGTACTCTTATAACGTAATTACACACCTATTACACTCTGGGTGGAACACAGAGCAGCTTATCCTGTATATATGTGTAACTACATTAGAGAAACAGTCAAGATACACGTGCGCATTAACCTAAGCTGTACTACAGTAATTCGTCTCCATCAGTGTACACATCACAGGTACTTACACTGTTGGTGTGTGTATTGTTAATGTGTAACTACACAGTTATTAGATATATAACATAAACACAGTATTAATAATGTTTCTGAGATTTTATTAGAATATGTTGAGGATAATCTGTTTTTTATTTGGATTTAAAGTTTATTAATGTCTAAAAAGGATAAGAGAATCCAGTTTCTAGTTACCTCGGAGGGAAACATCTAGCTCAGCTGGTCTCGAGAATAATTTCCACCTCCCACTGTAATTCGAGACCCAAACAAGATACAGTCGAAATGATGAGACAACCCAAAACCATGGGAAGTCAAGAACTGACTCAAACTAGGGATGGGCAGTATGGAAGAAATATATAATATGCTACTCATAGACATTTTTACAATGCGCAATATGCCACACAACAGTTTTACAAAAAAAGGAGTTAGTTAAATCGAAAAATGAGCTTTGATTATAATAATAATAATAATAATAATAATAATAATAATAATAATAATAATAATAATAATAAAGCTATTTACATTTACACTGATTTTTATTTAATGTTTATTAATTTAACAGGCCTAATTATGTTTACTTTGTAATGAAACATCAGTTACTACTTACTTAGTTAATGTTCTTTCAGTACCAACAATAACCACATTATGTTGGAAAAAGAATAATTCTGAATTACTGATAAAATATCATATCGGCCATTATTCCTCAACTCACTACTGGGAGTAAACACTGGAAAAAACTCCCACAGAAAAGTCTTCCCAATTTACCATGGTCCAGGTTTATCTGCTCCTGCAGGAACACTGAATCTGCCTTAAGAGGGCGTTATGGCCCTCTAGTCCACATTTCTCAGTAGACATGGTTACCAGAACATCCCATTCTGATCTATGGTAATTCTGCAGTACATGTGGTGTGTATTTGAACTCCTTTGTCAGGAATAAGTAGCTGAACAGCTGAATTCATTAATAAAATGGGGCGTCCACAAACTTTTGGCCATATAGTGTACCATACAGTCCAGCCAAGAATAGAAGCACAGTAGACTGACCTTTCTACATTTGTCCTTCCACAGGAAGGTGGTGGAGTTGCCGAGGCGAAGGGTCACCATTCCGATCGATCGGATTGGGGTGGGCCGTCTTCCCAACAACCGGGGATAGATCTTATCTTAGACCACACCTCCACATATAGGTAAGCCTGCATTACGATGTCCTGGAGATCTAACAGCACCAGATAGGCTTTCTACAGATCATGTCTTAGAAGTCGTTCCTGGACTCCATAATGTTCGAGCAGACAGCTCAGTGCTAAATTAGAAAAGGCAATGTGGTGAACAGATACTGACCCTGTCACTGGTCTCCTCTCGTCCACAGGGGGCACCCTGCAAGTAGAAGCTGCATGAAGAGCAGCCTAGTTCCAACACAGACCCTCACCAAGCCTTCATATATCACGTATAACCTCCACCATCGCAATACCGCTACTGTCTACAGCTCTCTACCTATCCTAACTTTGACACATCGTCCCAGAAGCTGCATAACCCTCATGAACGTAAAGTCAGGTTCTTCTCTAGAACCCATTAGAACCCATCTGTAACTGAAACAACTTTACCTGCACATTAGCCACTACGTAGTATGTGCCCTACCAGTGACCTTCTCCGGTTTGATGGGGATGGGACAAATAGCACAACACCATTTACCCATAATGCCTCTGCTGCTGTTCTGCCGCTTACTCATCTTCACACTACTACACATTCTCTCACACCCTCTCTATACTGACTCGACTGGAGGCAGTACATATCCTGCCTTAACATTAAACCAGATGAAACATACGAGCTGTCTGGTCTGTTGTATTGTTTTCAGGTAGGGGTTGTACTGTTCAGAGGTGGACGTTAAACATTCATAGCATCAGGAATACTCACCAGGCTGAGTCCCTGTGAATGAAACGTACCTAACAGCAGTCTCCACCAGCACCAGTAACAGCTGGGACTGGACTGGGCATGAACTGGACGAGTGTCTGGATGTAGCCACGTCAGTGTTCAGACACTCCTGTAGACTGGGATTGTATCCACTGCTGGTAGACCCGTATGACCGTACGCTTCCACACACCTGCAGATTCAGCTACTTCCTTCACACTATGGTCTTTGGCCACGCCCACATGCAGTCCCTCCTTTTAGCCAATCATTAACATCTGCTCTGGAGCCATTTTCCACACATGGAACGAGACATTCCCTGCACTGTACCCAATCAGGGAAGAGTGATCTGGAGACTGGTCTTTGATTGGTGGTTGTGGGACATGTGTCTCTAATGCCATACATCAGTGGATCATGGGAGTTGTAGAGCGGAGGGGAGTCATGTGGAAAGGGAGAACCGGAAGGCATGACACATTCTGGGAAATCACAAAGACCCCCAGGGTAAGGATCTGCAGAACTCCCTTGTTCTAGCTAATGTCCATCATCAGGAGTCCAAGATCAGTCAATCTCTGAACAAGAATGGTACGGAATGTGTGGAAGACCAGCTGAATGAGCCAGACGTCTACTAAACGATATATGGATAGATAGGGCTCAAACAGGCAATGTTATATCTGACACAACTGAGCACTTCATCCCAACATAACCGCGTCTCACCTGAGAAACATGGCGATGGTAGTATTACGGAGCTATGAAGCTATGTGGCAGCGGTCCTAAGAAACAGCTAGTCTTCAAGGAATGGGAACGCATGAAAATTTGGAATGACTTTTTCCAGATCCTAACCCTGTAGGAATCCTGGGGCAGAACTTACCAACGTAACAGAGCTGGAGCTGTGGTTTTAGGGAGGAACAGGCCAAGATTCCTCAGGGTCAGTGTTCAGGGATGATCAAGCGTGACCGTCTGAAGTCATCCCTGCTTAAGGTGCTCCCACACGTTCCTGGAAGCAGAATGTTCCCATATTTTTCCCAAATAAGACATTTAACATTGACATAGTATATCTCTTAAAGAAATGAATGAAAAATGACACACTTTAAATGTTTGAGTTATACACTCATTATCAAAACGAAAGAAAGAAGGGAGACTGCAATGCGAGGAAGGAAGATAGAGGGAGTTAAGGGTTTTGCGGTAGGAGTGGAGGTGGAGTGACACCAGGCCTTCTGGACATGTGACGCGTAAAAGCAAATCGGATTCGTTGGGCGTCTCCACCAAGACTAAAGCGGGACTCGTCACTGAAGATGACCCGCTGCCATTCTGAGTCACTCCATGACAGTCTGGTACGACACCACTGCAGTCTTTGGTGACGGTGACGTGGTGTTAAGGACAGTCGTGGTAACGGTCTGTGTGCATGTAGTCCTGCGTGGTGCTGCACTAACAGGATGACTCATGGAGGACACCACTGCTCGCTGGAGGTCTGCAACCATGGCCACGCGTGACAGACAATCCGTTGGTTCTCTCGCTCTCCATGGTTTGTGTAGGTCTCCCAGATCTTTCATGTTGCTGATGCGTGCCGTCTTCTATCCGCTGTCGCAAACAGTGTGCTATGGAAGTACCTGCTTCACCAGTGTGGTGCACAATACATTGATAAACCCATCTCGCTTCCCGGAGCCCAAGGACGTGACCCCTCTCAAACTCTTCTGCTCCAATTACGTTTCATTATACGGAATACTTCGCTTACAGGACACTACCGACACGACAGCACGAGTCCGAATGGAACGCACACACAACAGGGCCATCTTATATAGCCCCTTAGGTACGGTGATGAGGCCCGTGTGTGCTTATGCCACATGCACAGCCCAGTGTGAAACCTGAATCATTCGAATGTCTGATGACGGTAAAGCTAACCCCCTACTAAGTTTCACTCCTGATTCCCTCTGGGTGCAGCTATTCTTCTGTGGGTGAGTGAACAGGAAGTAAATCAAGATCTGATCATATTCATACAGAAATGTACCAGATATTACAGGATTCACAAACATTCCAGCATCACTGCACCACACTACACCTCTTACTAGCTATTTAGTAAATACAGACTTCAATGCACAATTAAATATACTCATGTATTTATTTTATTATTTCATCAACCGTGACCCATGATACAAATTCACAGGCCGACTTATGAACAAACACACAAACGCATTACCAGCTATAAAAAAGTGCAATATTAGAAAAATAAAAGTAATTATAATGTGTAGTTTTCTAAAACAGTGGAGCTTCACTAAAATATTATACTCGGAAATTCTTCATTTCCACATGAAGGTGAGGGAATATAGAACAGCCCATATATGGTTGGAGTTCAGTTCAAACGTGAGTTAAAGAAAAACATGAGGTCACAGCTTATATCTGGTACAATACAGTGCTCAATCACATAAAGAGGAGCGAGTGATGTATATAGGATATCCACATCCCATGCAGGTGAACACGAAGTGCCATATTTTGCATGTACGAAGAGCAGGTAGGGTGATATGATGGTAATATGGCATAACCACAGCTCTATTAATGTTAGATTATCAAGCATTAAGTCCGCTGAAGCATATACTGTATATATATATAGTAGTATAAAACAGTTTCAGGCCCTGTTGGCTGAGGCTACTACCCATTCCTAAACACACCAATAATACAACCAAACAGACTCTCCAGACTTTCACTCCATCAGGTTTAAACCAGCTCCGCTCGTCATTTAGCACTTTCAACAAGGAATCCAATTAAAACCGAGGGTTACTCTGACCTGGAGAGCGAACTCTGGTATAAACGGTGGGACAGATGAGCTTATATCTGTAATTAAAAATTATTAACTCGAAGATAACTATAAACTAACAGGCACATGTACCAGCCTGGACACTTTTATCATCGAGGTTAGCTTAAAATCCTTGAGAAACTGACTGCTCAGCAACGCAGCTACAGTATATGATTGGGGTGCTAATGCTAGCACTGCTAATGAGTACATCGTCTGTAGTGTGGGAAGAAATCAATCAGCTGGACCTTTTCTCCTACCGACCTGCTTTCACAGGTGACCTGAACACACGTGTCCTGCAGCGTGCCGTTTACTGAGCCTTCTACGGAGCTCTATGCAGCAGTAAAGAGTGCGCGGCATCAGACGTGCAGGTCATATAACTTCAAAACTGTAACGGAAGGACCTCCAGATGTGTTAACTGCCCTCTTGAAGGTTCTGTGAAGCCCAGGAGAGATGTCTGAGGAAGGCTGAACCTCCAGGCGCTCGGTTAAACTAGCACAGTATCGTGGGGCTTGTTGCGGTGTAAATCAGGCTCACTTCTCCACACAACAAGTAACAAGATGAATTCCAGTTTTAAGGTACAGGGGCGAAGATTCAAACATGAGGGAGTGAGGTCAAACTGTTAGCCTTGGAAGGGAACCTTTCACATGGTATCTGGAGCTGTTAGCTTGCTAACTACGTTAGCACTAGCACGACAACCAACATCCCTCTGCTGCCCTGCTGGACATTAGCAGTTGTGGTGTTAAAGAAACATCTTCTTAACAAGTGTAACAATTTTACCTTCAATTAGACGGTTCATTTTGAAGGTGGTTGTGGTGCTGGTGCTAACGTAGTTAGCAGGCTAACAGCTCCACATGACAGGTTTGATTCCAAGACCAGCTGTTTGACTTCACTCCCTCAAATTCGAGTTTTCGTTTGCTAAAGTTATTTTGTATGGAGTACAGCATTTAGCAGTTAGCTGAAAGCTACATCATGTGACAATCTGACCTTAAAATAACAGCTTAGTGTTGATGGTACACTGGCATATGGAAACTGGCATCTCTGCCGTTGTTATTCTGGGCCTGGAGCGCCCGGTTTGGGCTATGTGACTTTGGGGGAGTTGGAAATAGACTGCTCCCAGAAACCGTGCTTTACCACACCACATCACACAACAACAACTATGGGTCTTCAGCTGGCTATTAGAAGAAGCTAGCTCGGTATTCCCAGCATGGACATCACGGCAGAGGCTGAGAAGGAACTGAACAAGACGCCGGAGGAGAAAAAGAGAGAGTGACTAAGGAAGAGAGCGGTCAGGAGTAAATCTTGGACTGGCTTTTACTTTTTGTCGAGAGCGGAAAGAGATAAAAGAACGTACGACAGTCTCAGGGATAACAGGAAAACCCCGGAAATCCAACAGCAGTGTGTCCCTGCCCCCGTATCCCTGCCAGTGCTACTGCTGGTAGACCCGTATGAAGGTACGCTTACATACACCTGCAGATTCAGCTACTTCCTTCACACTATGGTCTTTGGCCACGCCCACATGCAGTCCCTCCTTTTAGCCAATCATTAACATCTGCTCTGGAGCCATTTTCCACACATGGAGGGAGAACTGTTCTATGAGTCCCGTCACTCACACACTATAGGTATTCATCATCCTTGGGTAGCGCCATCTGCAGGAGCCTGAAATTACTACCACCTTTAACATGCAAGGTGTCTCATTGGTGGGCTCGGTCTTTGTCAAGCTCAGCCTTCAAAGTTTGAACCTCCTGTAATAGAATGTACTGTCAGATTGGAAGTCGACCCGAGGGGGGCTCGTCTGTACGCACAGGAGTGGTCCAGAAGTACACTCTGCAACCAACCAGGGACCCCAGGGGCCAAAAAGTTCACACATGCTGCTTTAAGATGGACTGAAATCGTGGGTTCATGGATACCTCTAAGAATGTACAGGTGAGAAAGGTGGGATTGGAGATAATGGTCTCGCCCATCCCCCCTTCCCTCACCACCAGGGCTCTGTGTCCATCTGGGCGCGCAGCCAGAGGGCATAGTTCGCCACGCGAGTGTACACCCCATAAACCCGCTGACTCCCACACTCCTCTGGGCCACCCCAGGAAACAAGCCCTTGCGCTACCCACCTCCCACTGCGGGGGTCCTCAATCACGAATGCCCCCCCGCTGTCTCCCAAACAGGTGTCACGGCCTCCTTCATAGAAGCCAGCGCAGAACATGTTGTCCGTGATGTTGTAGTTGACCGAGCGAGAGGCATAACTGGCTTCGCACTCCTCCTGTGCCACCACTGGGAGTTTCACGTACTGAAGCACCTCAGAAACGACCCCGGGGTCAGAGGTCAGTGCGATGTCTGAGATGGAGACATTGGCTATGTTGATCCCCCATCCAGCGACCACACCCAGCACGTTTGGGAGGGGAGTGGGAGCCTGACTTCTGACCCACGGTGGGGGAAGACACACAGGCCTCACTAGCTCATTCAGCACCACCTCCTGGCTGAGCTTGACCAGAGCGATGTCGTTATTGTAGTTCCGTGGGTCGAAACGTGGGTGCAGAACCAGCCTCTCCACCGAATGGTTGACGGCCAGCCGCTTGTCGCGGACATCTGTTAGCCCCAAGGTGACGCGTACGTGTTCAGGGGCGACAGGCACAATGGAGGAGTCCCTGCGTTGGGAGCGGAGCACGTGGGCAGCCGTCAGGACCCAGTACGGGGACAGGAGCGCACCACTACCGAACCAACGGCCCTCGGGGACGCGATAGGCGTCTTCCACAGAGAGGAGCACCTGCCAAGGGAAAAGGCCTGGAGTCGCTGTTCGTCCACCCACAATGCGCTTCTGCTGGGACGGGAAGGGCCGGGACGTTTCTCCACATGCTTAGGAAATAAACATACATACATTCAGGCACCATAGGCATGTTCTGGAAACCCTTCCTATATACATCTATTAAACATGCAGTTATTAAACATGCAGTTATTAAACATGTATCGATTTATGTTACTTAGTCAGATGAATTAACGTGAGAACCAATGATTAACACCTTGGTGTGGACATCAATAACTAGAAATAGCTCAGATTATTTTACACAGATACGTCACATTATTATTTTGAGGGTATATTCCACACTGGGAATCTTCCTCAGGTACCTATGTTCTGGAGTTCCAAGGATTCTCACTGGTATGGTAAAATTCTGGTGTGTTTACAAGCTCAACGAACAAAAATTTGTCGTATTTAAGGTGGTAGTAACTTCAGGCTCCTGCAGATGGCGCTGCGTGGGGATGATGGGGCTATAAACCCCTGTGGGGTGTGAGTGACGGGATCCATAGATTGGGAGGAGGTGCTACAGTGCAGGGAGTGTCTCGTTCCATGTGT
>JAMWET010007838.1:110000-140000 GCA_024036415.1 Prochilodus magdalenae
CGGACAGCAGCACGAACGGGATCAGAGTTTACAGGTATAGGCCATATGAACAGGATAACTCATAGGAACTGTCATTAGAAAGAGGAGGAGAGGTGTTCAGGGTTTTTAAAGCAGAGGAGGGAATGTCTGGTTGGTCTGTGATTTAGGAGCAGGATCGTTAGATGGGATGGGCACTCGGGATGCGGGTGAGGCCCCCTCATGGCACAGGACAAGAAGAAGCTTCATTGTAGGCGAACTGGTCGGCAGTGCGGGCAGGCAGTGACTCCCAGCTGAAGCAGCAGCTCAGACCGCACAGGACGGGCAGTAGCTCTGTATCAGGAAGCGGTGTGCTACCCCTGGAAGTCAGTGCATCTTCGTTATTGTGTAGCCAGGTCTGTATTGGTTACATACAGCCGAATTACCAGGATGACTAAGGTGAAAGTGATGGTGACAGCACCATCACCCTGTCTAACCTGAACACCTGTGCTCTGCAGAGCGCAGTATTTTCCCAGCTTTATTCATTCTACCTGATTTAAACCAACCCAGCCCTGTCATTAGCTGATTTAGGTGTGTTGGAGCGGTGCCAACTTATACAGAGCAGAGGGAGCAAACCATCATGTCGAGTTTTGGGAGGGGTAGTGATATTCAAGCAGTGAGAGTCAAACTAAGGTCCTGGCTTATTTATACTTCTAATGCTTGTTTGTCTGGGGGATTAGCGGCAGGACTGGAGACTGTAATGGTTTAAATGTGTGGGAGTGTGTGGGAGTGTGTGTGGTCCACAGAGCCCATGTTGCAACACTCAGAGTAGTTTGTGAAGCTAATCCTGGCCTCCCTAGATTTAGTTGGCTAACACACTAGCGACGCCTGGCAACACACTGAGCCCTCCCCGCATATGTGGTCCTATGACTGAAACCAAGTCGGGACAGTCAGCTGTTACATGATTCTGAGCTGAGTAGAAGGCAGACCATCCCGGTTCCTACTACGGAGCTCTATGGTTTGGATCATCTACACCTCGTCCACACTGTAACACAGCAGACTAGGGTTCACGTTCCCACCTGGACAAGCTCATCATGAGCTCTGGATAAGCATGTCTGACCAGTGCCTATAAGCCTGAGTCACCTGTGTATATAGCGTACCTAAGAGTGTGCAGTTCCTCCATGCGCACCAGTAACAGCTGTGATTGGATTTGGCATAGACTGGAGAAGCTCCTGCAGGAGCCTGAAGTTACTGCTACCTTAAACAAGCAGGGTGACTCACTGCTAGCTGCGTGATTAATGAAGCGCTCCCACTAACCTCCCCATACCGTATGTCCCTATGAGTCCTTTCTAGGTTACACAGGAAACACGCACTACCACCTTACCTTGATGTGGTCATACGGACAGCTGGCCTCCGGGTGGTCCTCTATGTCAAAGCTGTCATCAAAATCCAGAGTCACCAGAAAGCCCTTCTCCAACTCGATCCGGTACAGGCAGTCTGAGCTTTTAGGGTACGGCTTGGGGAAGTCTGCACTGGTGAACTGTCCGGAACGCTCAGTGTAGACACTCTCACTGCACTCCACTGTAATCACACACACACCCGCACACGCACACGGACACACACACACATACATACACACACACACAAACACACGCACACAGACAAAACACACACACACACACACACACAATCACACAGACACACACATTACGGTAATAGCCAGGGTTGAGATCTTGTTCCTTATCTATACACTGCTGGTAGACAAGTATGACCGTACGCTTCCATACACCCGCAGATTCAGCTACATCCTACACACTTCCTTTACAGTCATTAACTTCTCAATCTATGGATCCCGTCACTCACACCCCACAGGGATTTATAGACTCACCATGCTCATGCAGCACCATCTGGAGGAGCCTGAAGTTACTACAACTGATATACCATACATATCAAAACGTATACAGCTATTCATTCCTTTACTGAAGAAACATCACTAAGCATTAAGGTAAACTGTTCATGTGAGCTTTCAGAGCCATCAGTTCGGTAAAGGACAGGATTAGGGTCAGGAAGGTCAATCAACTGGGTGACCTTTGGGACTCTGGCAGCATGTTTTGGATGTCAGAGTGGGGAAATGAGTTAATGGTGTTAAGTATGAGAATAACAGCGATGATCATTATGGGGTTTAACAGAACTGGCTGTCAGTATATTTAACTCTACATAAATCCAACCTGCTATAATTACTAAAGAGATAAGGCATGTCTGATTCAGCATGTCACCAGCTCCCACTTCCCCGAACACTGCTCGGATTTCACTGGCAGCTCAAATGTAAATATTTACCGGTCGGCTTTCAGCTACCATCAGCTGGGCAGGAGCAAAGAGTGGACATAAAACAGACCCACGGCCAGTCGCACCACACCCACTCACCCACACATCAAACCACACACACACCAGCACATATACAGCATATCTATAATACACATACCAGGTAAGTATATAATATGTGCTGCGTATATTTAATATGGCACTGTGTGTGTTTAGTCACCAGGGTCAGTCTTCCACACGCTCACTCCTACACACTCACAGCCACCACTCACAACCAAACCCCATAAGACGAGCAAAGTCCCCAAGCCCTAATACCACTACCCCTGTAACCTACTTCCTGGTCACCTCTGTCTAAGTCAGGTGTAATTGCTCAGTCTGAATTACACAACCCAGCCATGCTGAGCTTTCCGGAAGCAACTGACTTCCCAGGAATTCCAGACGCTAATCTGGGCTTATCACTGCCTCTCAGAGCGCACCGGACCCTGCACCTGGGAGGGAACTGTTTACTAACAGTACGTTACGGCCAAATGAAGTTACAGCACTCACTTTGTTTTCAGCTAGTTCTGAGCTTTTGGACAGAGCTTGGTTCTAGCTAACGGAACCTGTTCTCCTTCAGGGTTCTGGCTGATGATGATGTGAATAGACGTCAGTGTCAGACTAATGACTGAGCTTCTATTAAAGACTGGTGGACTGAGAGACACTAGAGTCTCTTCACCTACACTGAGCTGATGAAGAGTCCTGTTCCAGAAATGATAATAGAACATTAGAGCCGTAATAAACCATACTCCTGTTACTCTCCATACTTCAGTACATCTGAAGGTACCTACTTTAGTACTGGTACTCTCCATACTTAAGTACATCTGAAGTACATACTTTAGTACTGGTACTCTCCATACTTAAGTACATCTGAAGGTATATACTTTAGTACTGTTACTCTCCATACTTAAGTACATCTGAAGATACATACTTTAGTACTGTCTCTCTCCATACTTAAGTACATCTGAAGTACATACTTTAGTACTGTTACTCTCCATACTTAAGTACATCTGAAGGTATATACTTTAGTACTGGTACTCTCCATACTTAAGTACATCTGAAGATACATACTTTAGTACTGTCTCTCTCCATACTTAAGTACATCTGAAGTACATACTTTAGTACTATTTCTCTCCATACTTAAGTACATCTGAAGGTATATACTTTAGTACTGGTACTCTCCATACTTAAGTACATCTGAAGATACATACTTTAGTACTGTCTCTCTCCATACTTAAGTACATCTGAAGGTACATACTTTAGTACTGGTACTCTCCATACTTAAGTACATCTGAAGTACATACTTTAGTACTGTTTCTCTCCATACTTAAGTACATCTGAGGGTACATACTTTAGTACTGTTACTCTCCATACTTCAGTACATCTGAAGTACATACTTTAGTACTGGTACTCTCCATACTTCAGTACATCTGAAGTACATACTTTAGTACTGGTACTCTCCATACTTAAGTACATCTGAAGGTACATACTTTAGTACTGGTACTCTCCATACTTAAGTACATCTGAGGGTACATACTTTAGTACTGTTACTCTCCATACTTCAGTACATCTGAAGATACATACTTTAGTACTGGTACTCTCCATACTTAAGTACATCTGAAGTACATACTTTAGTACTGGTACTCTCCATACTTAAGTACATCTGAAGGTACATACTTTAGTACTGGTACTCTCCATACTTAAGTACATCTGAAGGTACATACTTTAGTACTGTTACTCTCCATACTTCAGTACATCTGAAGATACATACTTTAGTACTGGTACTCTCCATACTTAAGTACATCTGAAGGTACATACTTTAGTACTGGTACTCTCCATACTTAAGTACATCTGAAATACATACTTTAGTACTGGTACTCTCCATACTTAAGTACATCTGAAGGTACGTACTTTAGTACTGGTACTCTCCATACTTAAGTACATCTGAAGGTACATACTTTAGTACTGGTACTCTCCATACTTAAGTACATCTGAAGGTACATACCTTAGTACTGGTACTCTCCATACTTAAGTACATCTGAAGGTACATACTTTAGTACTGGTACTCTCCATACTTAAGTACATCTGAAGGTACATACTTTAGTACTGGTACTCTCCATACTTAAGTACATCTGAAGGTACATACTTTAGTACTGGTACTCTCCATACTTAAGTACATCTGAAGGTACATACTTTAGTACTGGTACTCTCCATACTTAAGTACATCTGAAGTACATACTTTAGTACTGTTTCTCTCCATACTTAAGTACATCTGAAGATACATACTTTAGTACTGTCTCTCTCCATACTTAAGTACATCTGAAGTACATACTTTAGTACTGTTACTCTCCATACTTAAGTACATCTGAAGGTATATACTTTAGTACTGGTACTCTCCATACTAAAGTACATCTGAAGATACATACTTTAGTAATGTCTTTCTCCATACTTAATTACATCTGAAGTACATACTTTAGTACTGTTTCTCTCCATACTTAAGTACATCTGAAGGTATATACTTTAGTACTGGTACTCTCCATACTTAAGTACATCTGAAGATACATACTTTAGTACTGTCTCTCTCCATACTTAAGTACATCTGAAGGTACATACTTTAGTACTGGTACTCTCCATACTTAAGTACATCTGAAGTACATACTTTAGTACTGTTTCTCTCCATACTTAAGTACATCTGAGGGTACATACTTTAGTACTGTTACTCTCCATACTTCAGTACATCTGAAGTACATACTTTAGTACTGGTACTCTCCATACTTCAGTACATCTGAAGTACATACTTTAGTACTGGTACTCGCCATACTTAAGTACATCTGAAGGTACATACTTTAGTACTGGTACTCTCCATACTTAAGTACATCTGAAGGTACATACTTTAGTACTGGTACTCTCCATACTTAAGTACATCTGAGGGTACATACTTTAGTACTGTTACTCTCCATACTTAAGTACATCTGAAGATACATACTTTAGTACTGGTACTCTCCATACTTAAGTACATCTGAAGTACATACTTTAGTACTGGTACTCTCCATACTTAAGTACATCTGAAGGTACATACTTTAGTACTGTTACTCTCCATACTTCAGTACATCTGAAGATACATACTTTAGTACTGGTACTCTCCATACTTAAGTACATCTGAAGGTACATACTTTAGTACTGGTACTCTCCATACTTAAGTACATCTGAAGGTACATACTTTAGTACTGGTACTCTCCATACTTAAGTACATCTGAAGGTACATACTTTAGTACCGGTACTCTCCATACTTAAGTACATCTGAAGGTACATACTTTAGTACTGGTACTCTCCATACTTAAGTACATCTGAAGGTACATACTTTAGTACTGGTACTCTCCATACTTAAGTACATCTGAAGGTACATACTTTAGTACTGGTACTCTCCATACTTAAGTACACCATATTGATCATATAAGTATTTGCTCATCTGCGCCATCTTGAGTACCATCCCATTCTTAAACCATGGGGTGTAATATGATCTCGGTCCACCCTTTACAGCTATAACAGCTTCACCTCCCCTCGGAAGACTTTTCATGGGTTTTAGGAATGGGAGTCTCTTGGTCTGCTGAAGCATTAAGAGTTCCTCTAGCTGGAACTAAGGGGTGGAGCCCAACCCCTGAACCATACCCCGACATCATAACCCCACCTCCACCAAACTTTACACTCGAATTACACTGCTCAGCCAAGGACCCTATTCCAGCTCTCTACGCACTGTTCCTGAGCTGACCTGAAGGACAGGGTTGGAGGTCAGAACGTTGACCACCTCTGCACACTATGCTTCTCAGCATCCGCTGACCCCGCTCTGCCATTCTACGAGTTGCTGTCATTCCCAGACGCTTCCACTTTGTTATGATCCCAGTGACAGGGGACTGTGGATTATTTAGTAAGGAGGAAATTCCAGGACTAGGATTAGTCACTTAGGTGGAATCCTATCACGGTACCACACTGGACTTCACTGAGCTCCTGAGAGCGAGCCATCCTTTCTGGGGATCTTGGGGATCTCTACCTTAACTGAACTACATGGTGTGTGTTCTTCGTTGGTCTCTGCCCTTCCCAAACATGAACAGGAGATCAGAGCACGGTGGTTAAACTTGTACCTTTGCAGGTTCTGTTGTCAGAATGAAGATGGTATCCATAACGACACGAGCAGTAGTAGCCACCGATGTAGTTATGGCAGAAGTGATCACAGGCCAGATCTTCATCATTTTTATCCCTGCACTCGTTTATATCTGCAGAGACAGAGACAAGACCAGAAAGAGTAGCATCAGGGAAATGCAGTCCAGGAAGTCAGTCAGTTCTCACACTACACTGATTAATAAAACGACAAACCCTGAAGGTCAGAGGTGAGGTCAGTCATGCAGCAGTACAGACGCAGTCAGCAACACCGCTTAACCAACAGAACAGGAATTAAATATGAATCACGTCCATGAAACTAGTTATCCCAAATATGAAGGAGTGATTTTACCTACTGCACTGTAGTGTGCCTCAAACCCGGAGTAGCGTTCCTCATTAGAGAAGTCTGAGCGGAACGCCACACTGAGCACGCTCCCCGGAGACAAGATAACCTCATCAGCTGGGACCCGCTCTGTGTCTGTGCTCTCTCTTCCACAAAACACTCCCAACTCGTCTGTCTCCGAGAACACCTGCACACGCACACCCGCACACGCACACACACAGAGACACACACACGCACACGCACACACGCACACACACAAAGACACATACAGAGACACACACACGCACACGCACACGCACACACACACACACACGCACAAACACACACACAAAATTAGAGTTGCATTCGTTTCTGGAGAGTTACCTGAATGAGAAGCAGATTTTCCACTAGCCTAAGCCAGCTTTACCCTTATCCCTGACCCTCCTGCTAACCTTACACTAACCCTAACAGCAACCCTAAAACATGTCTCCGCCTTAAATTTCAATAATAGATCATTCAGGAAGAACAGTCCCCACAACATGAGCCTATGACTGGGTCTGGTCCCAACAAAGTGGCATAAACCTGGTGCCCTCTCACACACACAGTCTTATATAACACAGTTAACCAACAGGATCTGGTAGGGGAACTGAGTATGCTCATTCTCAACACTCAGAATTTCATTTTCAGGGTCATTAGAACGAGATTAACAGGCTTCTCTTCTCACTAACACACCGGTACCTTATCAGCCATGTGTGTGGGGTATATATATGCTTTGTCTGACCTTGTCTCTTGGCGAGGTGTTGAAACTCCCGAGGCATCTCGTGGTTCTGATTACTCTGCTCTGTTCTGACCCGTGTTGATCCTTCACATAGTTTTTTTTATTTTAATAAAACCCTTTTGCATTTTAACTCTGCACACCTCTGGTTAGTCCTTCTGCTGTTACACATGCACAAAAATCTCCACAGCACACTAAAGAAAAGGAGGAAACAGAAAATCATAATCAGCACTGATTGATAAAAGGTCCCCCCTTGGTCCTAGGGAGGGGGGTGAGGGCTCTGAGATCTGCTGATGTCTGTGCAGTGAAATAGTGACGTGGTGTTAAGGACAGCCGCCGTAACGGTCTGTGTGCATGTCGTCCTGCAGTGTACAGTGTCTGCCGATGGTGCTGCACTAACGGGACGGCTCACGGAGGGCATTGCTGAATGCCTGCAGTTGTGGTTCTCAGGTCAGTCAGGTACGGGGATTAGGCCCGTCCTTGCTTACGTCACATCTAAAGCCCAACGTGGAACTTGAATCATTTGCATGTCTCATGATGTCAGACCTACACACCACAGAAGTCAGAACAAACAGTTTAATATCCAAACACAGGAGATTTCAAACCCCAGTGAAGCCACAGTCTTCCTTTATCAGTCTGAGGGTATGAGGCACCCATCCACTCCCCACCAAGCCCCTATACATCACGAGATAGTGGGTCTCCTAACTGGCGGCTGGAGGCTAAGAGAGACTGGACACACAGCAGAATGAGGCAGAACGCTTCCCGCTTTTCCCAGTCAGCTCAGTGTAAAGTCATTAATCTGGGTCAACCCACGAATAATCAAACTGACCTTTGGTTACGGCGTAGAACAGCAGCCCGAAACAACACCAGCACACTCCTCACTCACACAGAGACATTCCTCTTATCTGCTCCGCAGTTTGGCTGTTTACACCATGTGTCAGTGAACGTTGGGTCATCTATGGTTAACAGAGGAAGCACACGCAGAAACACACCACTACAGCGTACGGCTCCAACGAGTACGGGGTACGACTTCAGGGAAGCACCATTAAACGTTTCCACCACAACACAAATTCTACTAACACCATTCTTTAGGGCAAAGCAGGCAGACGGGGTCAGTGTTAAAGAAGCTCTGTAATTAGGTCAACATAAAACTATCCATCAGCTAATCTAATCTAATCAACCCATAAAGATCCACGGGAAGCTTAAACCTGTTATCCTTTTCCATTTTCCCACTTTGCTTGAGTGTGTTTGGTAGCTTTGTGTGCGTGTAAACGGGATACAAAGTTATAAAGTCCAAAGTCCAGAAACCTCTGTGGAATTCCAGCCCTGTTCTCCATTATATGGTGATGTCATCTCGTAACACAATCCTTACTGCCCGCCTACAGGCAAGCCTGGCACATCCTCATACAGCACACAGAGAGCTATACCAGTACAGACCCACCACTCCTGCTCAGGTCTAGCTTGTGAAGGTGGGTCTACCAGCGGTTCTACAGAACTTCCAGGATCGCACTCTGGATCTAACTCATACAGAACCACCAACGCCGCTGCAAGAATAGCCACAGTGGGGAAGGGATAGGACAGGATGTCATTCTGGAGGTTAACCAGTCAGAACAGAGTGGACGAGCTGACCAATCAGAGCACACTGGGCTCATTGGTAGGTGGGGTTTAAACACAGAGGGGCTCTAACAGAGCGTTTCAGACAAAGTGTGAAGGCAGAGGCTTTATATGAGGTCTGAGAATAATGTGGTGTTGGAAAAGTGAGGCATGTAAATCTGTTCTGGTAGACCACAAGCACACAGATAGGAACACTGAAAACGAGAATAACAGATCCCTATGAAACGCTCAGACACCAGTGATACGAGAAAAACACTGCGCTGTGTTCAGACACCGTGTTCAGACACATAGTGACCAGTGTGAAGTAGTGACCAGTGTAGGAGTAAAGTGCCACGTACAGAGGAGAATCATGTCATGTATCATTTTCAAATATACAAATGCCATTAACACAGTGATCAGCTTAACACTGGCTGCTAATAAGCTGCACGTCTGCATAAACCCCTGTAATTCTACAGGTTAACTCGTTGTTTGAAAACAGCCCTGAAGATAAACGGTGCCACAGCATCGACAGCACCCCCGACTTTCCGGGGCCTTTGTGTCTGGCAGCTGATTTGGCTCCATCGCCATGACACAATGCGGTGGCGGGTTGTCGTGGCACCCACCAAGGGTATTTGAATATGAATATGCCCCCCGTGGTCGAGGGAGCCCCACTGGCTTCTGTGGCATACAATGGTATTAACTTTGTTGGCAGAGCACCAAGGCATCTGCTTCACGCGTCCATCAAAATCTACTAGCTGCAAATCCAATGCCAGCTGAAGTCCTGCAGCCTGCCATGGGCTGAAGAAAGCTTTCCTGAACAAGGACAGGTTTAACACCACCGGAGCAAACACGTCTGAACACACCCCAAACCAGTATGGAACCACTACCAGCCTGCACGGTGCATGGCTGACAACTGGGGTCCCGGAGTTCATGGGGTCTGTGCCACACATAAACCCTACCCTCAGCCAAAAACCACTGGTACCGTGGATTACTGGACCACAGCAGATGATGCCAGTCCTCCAGGGTCCAGTTACCAATCTCATGAGCCCAGGTGAGGCTCTGTGTTTGGGATATGCATGTGGGCGTGTGGCGCCTGAGTCGCTTGTCGGTTCGCACAGGCAGTTGTAGCCTGACGCTGTCGGTCACAATCATGACTCACCCGTGTGTGACCACTGAGCTGTCCACTGATTGCTTTCTGTCTATTTCCACAGGACACATTCACATGGCACTCTGGACTGAGGAATGTCAAATGCCCACACAACTCCAGAAATGGAATGCATCCGTTTGGCAGCCCCTGTCATGCCTTGCTCGAACTCTAATAACTCACTTCACCTTGCTGTGAACATGCTGGCCAGCGTTCAAGCTCACTCACACGATCAGAGCTCACCATTAAAGCGGTGTGGGCGTTCCCCAGTCGCCCCCTGAGGTCACTCCACTGCGTGACCAGTTACATACTGGTGTCGCCTGACTTCTGGGATGTCACTGTACAGTACTGGATTTGTCTGGAGCTCTACAACGAGACATTTGGTGTCCATGGCTCACCAAAAAACCATTCTGTTTATTCCACGGCAAAAAATGGAAAACTGAGCTCTAGTCAGATTGTTCCACTTACTGCTGTGGTCTGCGGAATGTCGCTGCGGAGAATGGCGGAGTTTTCCATAGCAGCTTCACAAACAACAACAGAAAGCCCTGTTATTATCTGCCACCATCCATGTAGCGTGTTAGCGCTAGCCATTACAGCAGAACGGTGTCATTTAAAAACAAAAACATCAGAAGCGCAGAACCGTCTCTGATAACAGAGGTCCCTGTGTAATAAGCTGTGTAACTGATGATGTAATTACATAAGCAATAACTCCGGCTTCCATTAAACGTTTTGAAGATGAGGAAACGGTGTGGTCAGAGGTCACTATTGATGTGGTAAACCCACAGTATATACCCCCCCGAGGCAGAAAATGGAAACAAGACTGTGGAAGAAAACCCTGGCAGACCATGCCATCCTGGCACGAGAGTCTACTGCAGTGCTGTTGTGCCAACTTAAGCAGCGGATGCCAACCTCCCTCTGGCGCTCAGCTGGGCTCCAGAAAGCCTACTGCTACTTCAAAGCATTCAATAAGTGGCCAGTTTCTTCAGATAAGGGTATTTGGTATTCCGGTGTTTGATGTCTGTGTATTCTCTTCTCGGGTTAGAGAAGGCTCCAAAAAGGATAATCAATAATTAACGTTTTACAGCGGCGGCTGATAGGATTTCAATCATATAGTATATAATATAACATGTAAACAACTTACACAGTGAAACTTCAACAGCGTTAAAGTCCATATACTTAACATAACCACCGCTTTAACCTGCAGCACCTTAGCCCCGCCCACTCACAGGAAACTTTCAGCTATGAGTGCTTTTCTGAATACGGCTTAGTACAGGACAATCAGCCAATCAGAACAGAGCTTATTTATTAACCTTTTAAAGGCACAGTAAGAAAAACAGCCTGTTCTATTTTAAAGAATAAACAAAGGGAAGCTATATAAAAGGCACTGTGACCATGTTTGGTGCCTAAGACCACACAAATGGTACAGGTGAACCTCCAGAAGAAAAATGAAATACAGGTAAAATGTATCATATGGGCCCTTTAATACAAGGGTATAACCCATATAGTAAGAAAATGGGAAATCGTCATGGAGCAGGTTTGTGTGCCTTGGGTCTTTTACACATGTCAGTGCTACTGCTAGGCTAACTGTGATCCACCACCAAGAAGTCTCCAGCGCCAGAGTCTGGGAAACGGTCATGTAAAGGGAATCGCGGCCATGTTTGGTGTATAAGACCACATTAACGATATAAATACCTTAAGAAGAAAAAATAAAATATAATATACATGTTGCATATGGGCCCTTTAAGACTGATGTGGAACGCCAGGCACAACAGGAACTCTGATGTGGGCATTTCCTTATTGGTGCTGAACGGATACGCTTTCCCTGTGAATGGAGATTCTCACCACTAGTGACGAGGAGAGCTAACATAGGGTGCTAAATCACCTGGTTACAAACATCAGCTACTATGATATTAGTATTATGGAATTATTAGACTTTCCCAAATGTTGGCAAATCATAAACCGGATGGTGGGCCGTTATTAAAGGCTGTTATGTGATTGGGAGGATGTAGATGGGGAAGAAACAGACGTACCTTCACATAGTCGTACTCACACAGGTACGACGGCTCCACGTCAAAGTGCATGAAGTAGAGGCGAATCTGGTATCCATCCGGAACGCTGATATTCCACTGGATCTCTCTCTCCCTGGGGTAGGGCTCGGGAAAGTCTGGCGAGTGCAGGCTTCCATACATGTCGTTCAGCAGGACAACCTGGGACCCCACAAGGCTCACACATAGGTAGCAGAGGAGAGCGGGTAGCAGCATGCTGCGGGGAGAAGGTGCAGGTAAACCTTCTGGCTGTGTACACATCTATCAGTCAGGGTTTCTCAACGCTCTTATCCAAAGCCACCTTCAATCTGATCATTTCTTATACAGGTAGGCGAAGGTAGCGTTAGGAGTCCTGGACCCTCACCAATTTGCATAACGCTCCAACAGATCTACAGACGACCTGTGCAACTGGAGTCTGGGCTTCCTGACAGGTAGACCCCAGGTGATGAGAGTCTGACTCTGAGCACAGGGGTCCTCAAGGCTGTGTCCTCAGCCCCCTCTTGTACTCCCTGTTTACACATGACTGTGTAGCCAGACACACCTCCAACACCATCTTCAAGTTTGCTGATGACACCACCATCCTAGGCCTCATCACAGATGGAGACGAGACTGCCTACAGAGAGGAGGTCAGCGCCCTGTCAGAGTGGTGCTACCACAACAACCTCAGTCTCAACACCAGCAGAACTGAGGAGATGATCGTGGACTTCAGGAAGCTGCAGAGGGGTGGTCATCTCCCCTGTACATCAATGGAGCTGAAGTGGAGAGGGTCAGCAGTGTTAGGTTCCTCAGGGTACACCTCACCGACGACCTCTCCTGGTCACTGGTCAGATGCTCTCTTGAGTCCATCTGTAGAAGGTGGTGAGGTCTACCCGTCCGGTAGAAGGCTCAGGAAGTTTGGTCTGCCTCCTGACATTCTCACCACCTTCTACAGATGGACTCAAGAGAGTGTCCTCATGGCCTGCATCACTGTCTGGTACGGCAGCTGTACTGCCTACGACCGCAAGGCCCTGGTGAGGACAGCGGAGTCCATCATAGGCAGCAAACCTCCAGACCTGCAGGACATCTACCGGTCCCGCTGCCTGAGGACATCTACCGGTCCCGCTGCCTGAGGACATCTACCGGTCCCGCTGCCTGAGGACATCTACCGGTCCCGCTGCCTGAGGACGTCTACCGGTCCCGCTGCCTGAGGACGTCTACCAGTCCCGCTGCCTGAGGACGTCTACCAGTCCCGCTGCCTGAGGACGTCTACCAGTCCCGCTGCCTGAGGACGTCTACCAGTCCCGCTGCCTGAGGACGTCTACCAGTCCCGCTGCCTGAGAACGTCTACCAGTCCTGCTGCCTGAGGACGTCTACCAATCCCGCTGCCTGAGAACGTCTACCGGTCCCGCTGCCTGAGGACGTCTACCGGTCCCGCCGCCTGAGGACGTCTACCAATCCCGCTGCCTGAGGACGTCTACCAGTCCCCCTGCCTGAGGACGTCTACCAGTCCCGCCGCCTGAGAACGTCTACCAGTCCCGCTGCCTGAGGACATCTACCGGTCCCGCTACCTGAAGAAAAATCCGTAAGACCCAGTCGGACTGTAGCCGCCCAGCACACGGCCTGTTCACCTTACTGGCATAAGGTGAACAGTTAGACATATCCTTGTCTAACGTATCAGAGAATCTCTGTAATAGAATATATAATATAGAAATATTTTAGTATTTTGTATTTATTTAATATATCTCTTTATTAAGTATCTTTAACTGATATGTATATTAATGCTGCGCTGCTGTAGAGCATTAACCTGAGGCTCACCACAGGCATCCTGACCTGTCCTGACCTGCAAATTAAAAATAAATATGAAACTTGAGCTTTATATATTCATGTGCACACGTAGCAGGCTAATTAAACATCTAGACTAGGAACCCTGAGAAAAGCCAAGGCGGTGAAATCATGCTGGGTGTAAAAAGGCATCCAGGAAACGGCGAGCAGGGATGAGTTCAGGCTCGCCACAAAAATGCATAAGCAATAATCCAACCGTTCCTGAACAATGCTGCTCAGGGAGCGATCACAGGGATTTACCCTCTGCAGCCCCTCTCAGTGCCTGTGACCTCTCAGACGGCACCTCATGAAAAAGCCAATGCTCCCCTCCTACCAGCTCTAATCAACAACCAGCATCCATCCACAGCTCCACCACCAACGCAAGATCCGTCAGACTACGCTCTGCAGCGGCCACACGTCAGCAACATTCGGCAGAACAGTCCAGAGCACCGAACACTGTCCAGCATGCTCATGGGAAGACCCTACGTGGCGTGAGAGTGGAGTGCCTTGAACAGGCTCATATCGGGTGAGCATGTAGGGTGTACCACTCCCTAAAACTTGGCACGGTGCCTTATCCTGCTGGAATAGCCCAGCGTCGTGGGGTGCGTGAAGTCAACGAAGGACAGGGACATAGCCATGCCCTGAGAACACACCCCATACCCGTATGGAACCACCACCAGCCTGCACTGGGTTCCCTGGCTTCATGGGGTCTGCGCCACAGACAAACCCTACCAGCACCCCGAACAGCTGGTGATGTGTCTCTTTGAACTACGCCACATGCTGCCAGTCCTCTGAGGTCCAGTCCTCTAAGGTCCAGTCCTCTAAGGTCCAGTCCTCTAAGGTCCAGTCCTCTGAGGTCCAGTCCTCTGAGGTCCAGTCCTCTATGGTCCAGTCCTCTGAGGTCCAGTCCTCTAAGGTCCAGTCCTCTATGGTCCAGTCCTCTGAGGTCCAGTCCTCTGAGGTCCAGTCCTCTGAGGTCCAGTCCTCTGAGGTCCAGTCCTCTAAGGTCCAGTCCTCTGAGGTCCAGTCCTCTGAGGTCCAGTCCTCTGAGGTCCAGTCCTCTAAGGTCCAGTCCTCTGAGGTCCAGTCCTCTAAGGTCCAGGGGCTCTGTGTCCAGTGTGGTGGTTTTAACAGAGGCGGGTCTTCGCCTCCCACAGCCTATGGGAGCTAAGGAATGCACTGACCTGTGGACTGTGTGTATGGGGCTTCCTGCATTGGACATGGAGGTGATTTCTGGGGGATTGACTTTTCTGTGTGCGCGGACAGTTCTAGCCAGATGATGCCGGTCCCGATCCCCCCCTTTCCAAAACCGTGGTAGGACGAGGAAACATGGGGTTGATGGGGTTGATGGGGTGTCTCATGGGGAACACCTCTATATAGGACCAAAAGAGTTCTTCATAACAACAGCAGAACCCTTTCTGATGCTATATAGAACCATTTACAAAAATGTCCCATATAGAACCATATACAGCACGTTCTCATCAGTCTGAAGAACCATTTCACCATACAAAGAACCACTAATGCACAGAGTGGTTCTATAACCATACAGGCTACAACACGTTCTCCAACACTGTAAAGAACCACCTAAGTATAAAGATGGTCTAGATAAAACCATATACAGCACGCTACAATCAGTCTGGAGAACCACTTCACCACTAACACTTATGCATAGGGTGGTTCTAGAACCAAACAGGCTACAGTGCATTCTCAATACAGAACCTAGAACCAGTCTACCAGCAAAGAACCACACATGAAATGATCTATATAGAACCACATGCAGCACATTTACAGTCAGTCTGAAGAACCATTTCACCATGCAAAGAACCCAGTGGGTCTACACAGAATAGCACGCGAGGGTTGTTCTAGGCACGTGCACGGAACCACTGCGGGGTCGAGCTCTGTGTGCGGTATCAGCTTCATGCAGTGGGCAACGCGCTGCTTAAACATTCCCCGGACCGAGTGACCAGCGCCGGTCAGCAGTGGCCTCTCAGACCTCGGCTTCTGAGCTCGCGCTTCATATCGATCAATAGTGGCCCAAGTCCGCAGGCTGGAGCTCCGAGCACTGAGCCCCCGGACACCGGCACACCGGCACACCGGGAGGGAGCGACGCGCTGGAAATAAACTCGGGAATAAAGGAGAGAGTGAGTTCCTCACCGCAGGAGATCCATCTTCACCCGGACTCTGAGGAGCAGCTGAGGAGTGTGGAGGGGCATTCACACGGGGGCTCGCTCACTTCCCATGCACCGCACACTGCAACTGTTTACAATAGAGGCGGTCTCCCCCACGAGGCCTGACAGAGGGAGGAGGGGGGTGCTGGGGAGGGAGGGAGGGAGGGAGAGAGAGATTCAAGATTCAAGATTCAAGATTCAAGAGTTTTATTGTCATATGCACAGCATAACAAGCAGTTACATTGTACAATGAAATTCTTACTTTGCAGTTCCTCCATTCCCGACAGTTTTAAAAAATAAATATCAATATAAAAGGAGAGAGAAAAATAATATATATATATGTACACTAAGTAAAGAAAAACACTAAGTAAAGGAAGGGAGAGTACAGTACTGTATGGATGCAAGTACGGTGCATATGCATGTGTAAAGTGCGCTGTGCAAGTACAGAAGTAAACAGTATGGTATAAAGTATAACAGTAGCAGCAGAATGTGTATTGTTCAAGTTCAAGTTCAAGTTCAAGTGGTTTTATTTGTCATTTCAACTATATACAGTGGTGTACAGTACACAGTGAAACGAAATAGCGTTCCTCCAGGACCAAGGTGCTACATCTAACAATAGACTACACAAAACAATACAACATAAAGTGCACGTGCGTAAGTGCGCAAGACAATATACTATAAATACACACAACCATTTACAAGACAAACAATAAATACAGGGGGGGAGAACAGTGCAGTCGGCCCCTTAGTAGTGGGAGCAGTAAGGTGCATTTGGTGTAGATGTAAACATTAGACATTGTAAACACTGTATTTGAATTTAACAGTAGTACTAAAGTTATCCAGTTGGTGGAACAAGTTTTTTTTTTTTTTTTTTTTTGGTGGTGAGTGGTGAGTGTGTGTGTGTGAGAGAGAGAGTGTGTGATTTCAGTTCAGACACTAATGTGTTGTTTGTTCAGACCAGACTCTGGGTGTTAAGGAGTCTGATGGCATGGGGAAAGAAGCTGTTGCACAGTCTGGATGTGAGGGCCCGGATGCTTCGGTACCTTTTTCCAGATGGTAGGAGGGTGAAGAGTGTGTGTGAGGGGTGTGTGTAGTCATCCACGATGCTGGTTGTTTTGCGGATGCAGCGTGTGGTGTAAATGTCTGTGATGGTGGGGAGAGAGACACCGATGATCTTCTCAGCCGTCCTCACTACCCGCTGCAGGGACTTGCGATCCGATGCGGTGCAGTTCCCAAACCAGGCAGTGATGCAGCTGCTCAGGATGCTCTCGATGGTTCCTCTGTAGAAGGTGGTGAGGATGGGAGGTGGGAGATGTGCCTTCCTCAGCCTTCGCAGGAAGTAGAGGCTCATATTAATGAGTACACGTCAGATTCAGAGTTCAGCCAGTTTCAGAGTGGAAGGGGGGAGGAGGTGTTCACAAGCCTGATGGCCTGTGGATAAAAACTGTCTGTCAGCCTGGCTGTTCTGGACTTCACACTCCTGTAGCGTCGGCCCGACGGTAGGAGCGTGAAGAGGCTGTGTTGGGGGTGTGTACTGTCCCTGATGATGCTGTGGGTCCTCCTGATGACCCTGGTCCTGTAGATGTCCTGCAGTGAGGGGAAGGCTGCTCCGGAAATTAACTGTGCAGTCTTGATCACTCGCTGGAGAGCCTTCCTATCCTGAGCGGTGCAGTTTCCGTACCAGACTGTGATGGAGCTGGTAAGGACGCTCTCGATTGTACTTCTGTAGAAGTTGCTGAGAATTTGGGCTGACATGCCAAATTTCCTCAGCCTTCTCAGAAAGTACAACCGCTGCTGGGACTTCCGGACAATGTAGTGCGTGTTGTGTGACCAGGTTAGATCCTCGCTGATGTGAACGCCGAGGAATTTGAAGGTTTTCACCCTCTCCACCTCTGTCCCACCTATGAACAGGGGTGTGTGTAGCTCCCGCCTCCTCCTCCTTGGATCAACAATCATTTCCTTGGTCTTGTCTGTATTCAAGGAAAGATTGTTGTAGTCACACCAGTCCACCAGCTCAGCCACCTCCCTCCTGTACGCTGTCTCATCCCCACCAGTGATCAGTCCGACGACTGTAGTATCATCAGCAAACTTGATGATACTGGTGTTGCTCTGGGAGGCCACGCAGTCATACGTGAAGAGTGTGTACAGGAGGGGGCTCAGCACACAGCCCTGGGGGGTCCCAGTGCTAACAGTTCTTGTGCTGGATGTGCGGCTGCCAATTCTGACTGACTGGGGTCTGTCCGTCAGGAAGTTCAGCACCCAGTTGCAGAGGGTGGGTGTCAGTCCGAGGGTGAGGAGCTTTCCTGCCAGTTTGGTGGGAATGACCGTGTTGAATGCTGATCTGTAGTCGATAAACAGCATTCTCACATATGTGTCCTTGCCCTCCAGGTGTGTGAGGGCTGTGTGAATGGCAGTGTTGACTGCGTCGTCAGTGGAACGGTTCTGACGGTACGCAAACTGTAGCAGATCTAGATTGTCAGGAATAGTCTCCTGGATGTGACTCATGACTATCCTCTCGAAGCACTTCATCACAATTGGGGTGAGTGCAACAGGGCGATAGTCATTCAGGCAGGTCACGACACTTTTCTTAGGGAGGGGGACGATGGTGGTGGTCTTGAAGCAAGATGGCACAGAAGATTGTGCAAGGGACAGGTTGAATATGTCCACAAACACGCCAGCCAGCTCTGAAGAGCAAACCTTGAGTGCCCGCCCGGGGATGTTGTCTGGGCCGGCGGAGAGAGAGAGAGAGAGAGAGAGCGTAGCATGCCATTTAAAGGGGAAGTCCACCCATCTTTTAAATTCCTGTATGAACGCAGTAGAGAGTGGTTTGATGTTAAGCGCCCCGTTCTAGAGAAACATACCGAGTCAGACTGGTTTACAAGGCTGCTGGTATAAACCAGTTTACCCCAGTAAATAAACAGCACAGGGAAACCAGTACAGGTTGTGTTTAAATGCAGTGACGGAAGGTAATATACTGGTCACCAGTAAAACCAGTATAAGTTGTGTTGTGGGTGCTGGATCATGTAACATGACCAAGTTTGGTGACCAGCTTGGTGACCACTGAACCCACACTGCACAAACACAAACCAGTTCAGAGCAGCGTGTACTGCATACTGGTGTTCAGCAGGGAGGTACTCCATTCACGGTGGAGGGACACATGCAGGGCATGGGAGAGCAACATAGTGCCCACATCAGACCCCAGGGGTTCATTACTGAATCTGGAGAGGAAATGATATCGCTAAGTATGTACGTATGAGACACGGTGACCCCACCCGGTGTCCCTCCACCCCTACCGCACCATCTGCAGGAACTGTGTGAGGATGTTCAAGCTGCATGGGATGGATTATCACAGGACTCCATTAGGAACCTCTACAGCTCCATACCGAGACGTCTGGCGTGTTGGGTTAGCGAACACGGCGGCCCGACGCCATACTGAGAGACAGACTTCTGTATGTGTAGCTCAATAAATATTGATCATATCAGTCTAAATTTATCATCAGTTATTGATCCTGGTCACCTTTATCCTCCTTCCCCACACACCTGCACCCCCACACCTCCTCCTGGGTGCAGCTGTTCCTTTGGTGATGAGTGTATGAACCGTTTCAGGTTAAGCCAGCTCTGAATGGTTCTGTGTTACGCCTCCAGCTCTGAATCTTTCAGAAATGTGGAGAACGTTGGTGGAATTCCCCGTTAAGGAGCTTTTGGGCCGTGTGTAGTGAGATTTACCCTCTTCCCCCAGATTAGACGCTGGCCTCTAGAACGGAGTGTTAGCCCTGTTTACGGAGGAGTCCATCAGGAATATGGAACACCCGGTTTTCCATAATCACAGGCTCCTTCGGCTTCCCAGAACTCTGGACACACAAAGGAAAGCTGCACTGGTTTACCAACTCCCAGTTCCTAGGGGAACTTTATCAGCTCCCCCGTCCGTACAGGACACTCTGTAGGTGTACAGGTCCAGACTGTAGTCCATCTGTTTCTCTGTGTACTGTATTACCCTGTTCTTCAATGGGCAGGACCCCCACAGGACCACCACAGGACCACCACAGAGCAGGTAGTATGTGGGTGGTGGATCATTCTCAGCACTGCAGGGACACTGACGTGGTGGTGGTGTGTTAGTGTGGGTGGTGCTGGTGTGAGTGGATCAGCAGTGCTGCTGGAGTGTTGAGACACTGTGTCCACTCACTGTCCACTCTATTAGACACTCCTACCTTGCTGCTCCACCTTGTAGATGGACAGTCAGAGACGATAGCTCATCTGCTGCTGCACAGTGCAGTGCTGGTCATCCTCTAGTCCTTCATCAGTGGACACAGGACGCTGCCCACAGGACGCTGCCCCACAGGACTCTGCCCCACAGGACTCTGCCCCACAGGACTCTGCTCCACAGCACGCTGCCCACAGGACGCTACCCCACAGGACGCTGCCCACACAACACCAACTTACAGGACACTACCCCACAGGACACTACCCCACAGGACTCTGCTCCACAGGATGCTGCCCACAGGACTCTGCCCCACAGGACTCTGCCCCATAGGACGCTGCCCACAGGATGCTGCCCACAGGACTCTGCCCCACAGGACTCTGCCCCATAGGACGCTGCCCACAGGACGCTGCCCCACAGAACTCTGCCCCACAGGACTCTGCTCCACAGGACGCTGCCCCACAGGACTCTGCCCCACAGGACGCTGCCCACAGGACTCTGCCCCACAGAACTCTGCCCCACAGGACGCTGCCCACAGGACTCTGCCCCACAGGACTCTGCCCCACAGGACTCTGCTGGCTGGATAGTTGTGGTTGGAAGTATTGGACTATTCTCAGTCCAGCAATGGCCCACTCACACCAGCATGACTGCAGTGCTGAGAATGATCCACTACCAACATAATCCCTTCTCTGTGGTGGTCCTGTGGGGGTCCTGTGGGGGTCCTGACCACTGAAGAACAGTAAACTGAATTCTCAGGCATCAGGTACTGTATTCATAATGATTCCAGGCTGTGGCTCTCTGTAAGGTGTCTTTATTAAAGGTCTTTGGACATCTGGTTCCGGTTTCACTTCAGGTTTCTCTAGGGACACCGAACAGTCGCTCTGAAGGGCAGATACTGTCGGGGGACTTGTCGTTTGAGGAGCGAGTATGATGTCAGGAATGGAGACTGTCGTCTTTAACCTGAAGCTGTACAGGTCCACACACAGCTCTGTGTTAGAGGATCGGGTGCAGCTGGACCGTCAGTGGTTCAGTTCTGTGTTAGGGGATCGGGTGCAGCTGGACCGTCAGTGGTTCAGTTCTGTGTTAGGGGATCGGGTGCAGCTGGACCGTCAGTGGTTCAGTTCTGTGTTAGGGGATCGGGTGCAGCTGGACCGTCAGCGGTTCAGCTCTGTGTTAGGGGATCGGGTGCAGCTGGACCGTCAGTGGGTCAGCTCTGTGTTGTTTGATGTTCAGTTCAGAGGTGAGATGATTCTAGCCCGGGCTTTTATATGGGTATCATTATCAGGTCCCACCCTGTGAACTCCTGCCCGGTGTTTACACCGTCTGCCTCTGTGGGTTAAAGGCTCTCTGTAATTGGTGTAAATGTGTGTTTTCATGGCGTACGCAGGTGTATCTACTCCAGCTGGGACAGACGGGCCCAGAGGTGCAGTCTACTGTTAGCTGTGAGCGCTGTAGTGTAGTAACTGCTGGACCTCATCTCTGGAAAGACCACCTTACAGCTCGCCCGGAATACAGTCGGTGGGGCACATATGAACTTTACAGTTCTAGGGAACGACATGGGTTCTGGAACGTTCCTGAATGGTCCAGTCCATCAACAGCACTGAACACCACTAAAGGCATGACAGGGAACTGCATTACCACCCTGGCTCAACTTCATTAGCCTGTAGAAAGGAGTTCACTCATTAGTCCTGTACTGGTACCCTGGGCTTAAGTGGGGGGTGAGGGCTTGCGGGGTAAGGATTGGCAGGGTGAGGTTCAGATAGGAGAGAGTATGGCGGGGTGAGGGTTAGGGGTTGAGGAGGGTTGGGGACTCTAAATCACATTGTTGTCCGCATCACATGGTGCTCTGCCTCACACGGTGCTCTGCCTCACATGGTGCTCTGCATCACACTGTTATCTGCCTCACATGGTGCTCTGCCTCACATGGTGCTCTGCCTCAGATTGTGCTCTGCATCACATGGTCCTCTGCCTCACATGGTGCTCTGGCTCACATGGTGCTCTGGCTCACATGGTGCTCTGCCTCACACTGTTGTCTGCCTTACATGGTGCTCTGCCTCACATGGTGCTCTGCCTCACATGTTGCTCTGCATCACACTTATCTGCCTTACATGGTGCTCTGCCTCACAGGGGCTCTACCTCAAACTGTTATCTGCCTCACATGTTGCTCTGCATCACATGGTCCTCTGACTGACATGGTGCTCTTCCTCACATGCTGCTCTGCAGAAGAATATAATTGAGATAACTGTGTCATGTATTGGCGTCACTAATAATAAACTTATGTAGTATTTATACCCAGGTAGTATTTCAGCAAAGTTCACCCAGCCTGTAAACCGTCTAACTTCTTTATATTTTATATGGCTGCAGTTTTTCTCTTTTTGTTGTTGTTGTTGTCGTTGTTGTTTTCTTTTGGCTCTTTTTTATCAAATAGTTAACACACCCATATAATATTAAAATATTATTAAAATATTTAATTCAAGATAACATAAAATGGCTAATTAGCAAACTCCCCCTACAGGCAGGAAGGTGCCATAGTTTTAGTGTATGCTTCATACGGTTCCAGTGGAGACTGAATTAGATCTGTAGCTCTCTGTTTTTACTCAGGGGCTTTACTATTACCTAACTAACTACTGAAGGACCAGTTATTGTGTAATACACAGTTCCGAGGAGAATTCCCTGTAGGCTGGGATTGTATCCACTGCTGGTAGACCCGTATGACCGTACGCTTCCATACACCTGCAGATTCAGCTACTTCCTTCATATTATGGTCTTTGGCCACGCCCACATGCAGTCCCTCCTTTTAGCCAATCATTATTATCTGCTCTGGAGCCATTTTCCACACATGGAACGAGACATTCCCTGCACTGTAGCTCCTCCTCCCAATCTATGGATCCTGTCACTCACACCCCGCAGGGATTTATAGCCCCACTATCCTCCACCTGCAGGAGCCTGAAGGTACTACCACCTTAAACACACAGGGGGACTCGTTTTTGATCCTGTGAGCTTATTTGATCAGTGCTGGCCACATCCTCCATATGTGGAGACTATGCTGTTTAAAATGAGGAGGATCCGGTTTTCCAGGCTGTGAGTGCTGTAGCAGTCGCTGAGTTATTGCCGCGGTGGGGGGCTGTTGTGAAATGCATGCAGGTTTATTGATGGGCTCTTCATGATCACGGGTGTGGAGGAATGCCTGGCGTCTGAGAGGAGTGTTTCACACCAGGGTTTCCTAATCCTGTTCCAGGAGCAGCATATTTGTGCTGTTTTTGCAGCAGTGGAAAACAGGAACATGCTCGGTGCTGGAATACTGGAGGGCCGGAATTGGGAACACTGGCTCAGACCTTCAAAAGACCTTTTGTTTGGACCATCCATCACGGCCTACAGATGTCTCTCACTGTGGGGCAGGACTGAAGTGTTAATTGGTCTATCAGCAGAGCAGCTTTGTGGGCCATGGGCGGTTTGATGTGTGTGAGTGAATCGACTGCCTGACTGGGAGTGATAGATAGTTAGGGTGAGAGCGATAGATAGGGAGGATGAGAGCGTGAGAGAGAGAGAGAGATAATGACAGCATGCACACTCTCAGCAGAACACTAGAGGATACATGTATGTGTGCATTAGGCGTAAGGAAGGAGAGAGAATCTTTATTTCACCACGTATGTGATACACAGTGGGAGTGACTGGGAATGACCCGACTCCATGTAGAATGACAGAGCGAGGTCAGAGGTCACCAACCTTCTGAGTTAATACCTACAGACCTCCAAACTGTAGGTGTGGTGTGGGGGTGTTGTTCAGGACTTGGGCTCGGACCCTTAGTATCAGTGAAAGGAACTCAATGCTTCAGCAGACCCAGAGATTCTGGACTATTCTGACTTTGTGCGAACAGTTTGGGGACGGCCCCTTTATGTGTGTGGGCCTATGGTGGAGCTGAGTACGATGGGCATAGCAGGCATGTCCAGCGAATTGGCCTGGGTCCCCCTGCTGGGTGCGCTGCTGTGTGTCTTTACTGTGCTGTCTGCTCCTGTAAGTTAGTGGAAGAGGACCCAACCCCAGCGACTCTGCTCAGACTCTACCCAAACTTTGTGAGATCACCGGGAGAATGTGACCCTTGAACAGGGGCCACTGTAGGATCCCCCTGTTGGCTTGTGCAAGCGTGGACGCACCAGGGCTCCGGGGAAGTGATGGGCTGTGGGGTAGTAGTGCAGAGCCTACAATCAGGTTGAGCTGTGTGACTACTGATGACCCAACTCCTGTCTTGGTCATCCAGTTAGCGCTGGTTACTTACTGCTTCTTATATTTCCTGCACCTTTTTTTATGGAGTTGATCATTGTTATGATGGCTAATATGAATAGTTAGCCAACAGGAAAATTAAAGTATCAGGTCTGTGTGAGAACACATGGACTTTAATTTTATTGAAATCCAGTGGTAGTTCCGAAACATGGCCACACTATGATGCAAGCTGCCAAAACAACATCAATTCCAGTTATGGTAGAGTGGTGCAGGGTGCTAATAGTAATACACAGTATATGGCTTACTGGCCGTCATTACATTACTGACACAAGCCGCTAGTTCTCTTCAGTATCAGCCATATCCCTGCACCTGTCCAGCCCTGAGGTTTCAAATCTGCTCCTGCTAATCTGCTGAGCTGTATCAGAGCTAAACTGTCTTGCGCTTAGATGGCCACCAGAGGGCGATGTTGACTGCCTCCACAGAGCCAGATCTTCTTGTTTAAGGACGTTTAAAGAGATGCTAGTTACACAAAGTGTGGATCTGGTGTGCACAAAGCAAATCCCTCTTTATTCATGCACCTTTTCAGTGTTTTATAGTGTAATTATAATTAATAAAAGGTCTAATTAACTCAACCACTCTATATTCAGTTTGAACCCATTAAATGTTCAACATCTCTGAATACATGATCGGATTGTCTAATTACAAAGGGGACAGCTGGATAAGGATGAAATTAGGGTGATGATCATTTTTTCAGTTTCACATTTTGTACAGACTGTTGTTCTGTGGAGTCAGGTTGACCCCCAGCGTGTCTCAGCTTTATAAACCCGAATCAGACAGGATCAGTTTTACATGGGGAGGAGGGGTGATGCAATCCCTTCTGAATGTGCCCGGTCAGTCATTGTTACTGAATGTGCACTCTCATGTCGGTTAAGATCCTGGCGCCTTTTACCTTCACCTGTAAATCCAGACAGGAAAACTAACCTCAGCTCTGTGCAGACAGACGTGCGGGTGAATATTCCGTCATATCCTCCTTTAAAGGAGGTTTCTGTGGAGCTCGAGGAGGCATTTAGGTCCGCCGTGTGTGGCACAGATACCTCGGTTCAGTCTGTGGCAGGCATCTTGAAATTCCCAGACAGAGTGGGAATGTACCATTCGATCCGTAAGCGGCGTTCACCCCAAACTCAGATTAGACTCACTGTTTCCGCTCTTGTCCAGCTGAGTGTCTTCTTCTAATTGGTTGGTGCCATGGAGGGAATGAAGTAGCCACTCCCATCGCATGATAAATATATGGGCTGCAAATGTGACTGACCTGCATGATGATTCCAGGAGCATTCACACGGCTGAACTGGCCTGCAACGTCCCCAGATTTGAATCCACTTGGAAATCCGAAACACCAGTACGCCAGAACGCCAGGGAGGGCATCCACCAAATCTGGTCCAACTGCACACCTCTTTGAAGCAAGAGTGGCTGAACGTAGATGTGGCTCCATCTAGAAACCTGTCCAGTCCAGCTGAATCAAACAGCAGGTTAATAACCCCAGTCCGTATTAGCCTGTACCATGCCGTCACACTCAATCTCTGAACGCTGGGTTAGCATTGGAATTTCAATTCCACCTTAAATATTGCAGCACATACATCCCAGTGCGCAACGAGGTGTATGCTACGTCATTTAAGGTGGAACAGGAGCTCAGAATAAGAAGCTAACTTCAGGATACTAGGGCCTTACAACTTGAGGAAGCAGCCAGTGGTTCTACTACATATAGGTACTTGGAGGAAACACAGCTGGTGTTGGTGCTGGTGGAGGTTCTCCCAGGCTGAAGCTTATTGGCATTGCCATTAAGCACCGTCGTGTCTCTCACATTACGACCTCATAAAGACTCACCTGCAATTAAGTGGAATTTTCTCGTTAAGCCTCTAAAGTTTAGATTAGACTGAAGTGGTTTGGAGGCTGTGTGTGTATGAGCGTGCAGCGCTACGGACCGGAGAACTTGGTAACAGCAATAATAATCAGTATCTATTGCTCTTTTCAAATTCAAAGCAAACACTGTTCGCCTCATTAGCTCGCTCGTCTAATCAGTGCATCCCCGAGATAAATGATTCAGCGGCGAGCGAGCACACCCTCACGCAGACACGCAGCAGGCCCAAATCTGCTTTACTCCGCTGATTATGAGTCATGGACCGCTTTGCAATGTGCCGTGAATCAGACGTTAGTCACATATCCAATACTGTCCGAGACTATCGGGCCGCCGATCGTTCAGAGGCAAGCGGCCGGCCTGTGGGTCAATACTCGCCTGAGTGGGGAGGCCATATTCTCACGTTCTGCCGCTGCTGTGGCCACGCTGCCTGTAATTGTTTTGCAGAACGCCACTGACAGTCATTGTTTGTCTGCAGCCGACGTGGCACTTGAGCGACATGGATTACTGTAGCGTGAGTGAGTGCCCAGCTGTAAACAGAATGATTGGCACCACGCATCCACATGCACGCTCTTTCACACCAGCACCGCTGGGGCTGGGTAATGCAACCCAGGGACGACAGCGATGCTGCTCGGTGTGCCGCAGTGATATGCGGACGGATGGATGGATGGATGCGTGTGTGTGGGAGGGAGGGAAGGAAGGAGGGAGGCACTCAGGTTAAAAGGCTCTGCTATCTGCCCCGTCCCTGCGGTGGCCGTATTGTCTTGTGAATGGCTGAATTAAAGGACTTTGTCTCCTTTGTGAGGGTAACGACCTCCTTCACACAGACAGCTCCACAATGGACACCCATGCCTGCATCCCCTCCCTCGTACTCTCTCACTCACCCGTCTCAGGCTCTCTCTCATCTTTCATCCCTCACTGCAGCGGGCGATTTTTCACTCGGGAGGAAAAGATGACGCAGCCGCTCCCTTTCTCAAGCAGGTTGTTTAACACTAGGGCCGCCGCGATCACTCGAATCAGCTCGATTAATCATCAGGAACTTTATATATCTATATTAAAGAGACACTCCGCTGGCCAGAGGCTCCTGAGACTCATCTGAACATGAGCTTCGGGAGAAGAGTGTGTCCAGTCAGTGTCCCCGATTACCTCCCTAAGTTCAGGTAGTGATCTAAAAATCATGCAGAATCTCGAATATTATTTCACTGCCACAGATCATTAGTCTGAGAAGTATTTACTGACTATTGACTGAACAGGAAAAATGATTTCCTCTGCATAAAAAAGGGATCTTGGCAGCAAGTCGATCTGACTCTCATCTGAAGCTCAACTGGAGCTCATCTATAAGCCAAATGATTTCACTATAGTGGCATATTCTGAGAACTTTTCCAAATTACCTGTCAAATAAAAACAGAATGTCAGTTAGGGTCAGAATGAGGAGGCAGGACGAGGGGGCAGGACATGGAGGCAGGACATGGAGGCAGGACGAGGAGGCAGGACGAGGGGGTAGGACGAGGAGGCAGGACGAAGAGGCAGGACGAGGAGGCAGAACGAGGGGGCAGGACGAGGGGGCAGGACGAGGGGGCAGGACAAGAAGGTCGGACCAGACGGCAGGACGAGGGGGCAGGACATAGATGTAAGTATTTAATGAACAACAAATAAGATGAAACAAAACCAATAAAGAAACACTGAACAGGGTTTTATTCTCTACTCTACTGGAACCATGTCTCCCAAACTCCAGATCAGATATTGTATTAGATCTGTGTATTTAGAAAATCACTAATGACCTCCAGAAGCCTGTGTTTAGAACCATGCTCGCTGTGCGTCTCACCCCAGCCACCGCTCGCCAGTCTCTCTGTAGGTCACTCGAGGTCATCTTACGGTGGGTAAGGGGCATTGGGATGAGGTGGCGCTCATCACGGTCAGTAGAGAGTGGGTGTGGCCCTCTGCCAGTCTGTAGCTGTGTTGTCCTGTGTGTTTGCTGCTGGACCTTGTTCTTATGAACCAGACGCTCACTGTATCTGCCAGTGAAGCTAGAACCCAACCTTCGGTTCCTCACTGAGAACCTGCTGTACATGTGGAGATGCTGGTTTAAGAAGAGACTGGAGCGGGCTCTGGTTTAGTTCCAGAGCTGTGTGTATATAGTATATAGATCACATACAGAACACGAGTCTCCCACTGGCTCTATCCACATCAGGAGCCTTCTAAAAAGGCCCGTTCACTTACACACACCTGCAGTCACCCAGGAACGACTCCTTCCTCTCCTCCTCCCCCTCTCTGACTGGTGGAACCCCCTCATGCTTCCATCTTCTGAGTAAAATCTGCTTGCCTGCCATGACGCTAGTTTGGCTCCAGTTCCTAATGTGTTTGTCTCGCCCTGTTAAGACTGATCCATCGCCAAAGCACAATATGAGCTGGTCAGATATCCTCCTAATCTATCATGGCAGTTTGGCCATGCATATCGTAGCAGTCCAGAAGATAACAAGTGCCTCCAAAGACACAACAGAGGGAAGTTAGCACAACATTAAATTCATAACGAATTCATATTCATGGTAACTTCCCTCGCCTCTCATTCTTCCTCAAGTCATTCCTTTCAATCAGTGATTGATTATAAGACTGACTGACTGATTGGCATTGAGGTCACTGCCCTCAGTACTGTCGCTCTCTATTTGGAAGGCATGGTGTGTTTAGGTAGAGCATTACTCACACAGGGGCTATTCCTCTGCCCAGTTCCCCTCTCCAGCCCAGTCTATCACCCCCTGAAGGACACCTGGTAGGACTCCCGCTCCCTCTGTTAAAGCTGAGATCAACAAATTAGCCTGTAGGAGGAGGGGGTGTGGAAGGTGTGGAGTATCTGATAATCGTGTTTCGAGGCATCTTGAGATAAAGTCCTGAGAGAGGCAGCAGCTGATCTGTATCTGCATCCCATAATGCTCTTCACCAGCGTTACAGCCGGCAGACCATGGCTATGGCGATCAGAGACACGGATCTACAGGCTGTTCAGGATAAGAGATTGATTGATTGGGTCCTGCCTCAATTTGGCACTTGGATGTTGATGCATGTGCAAGGTCAGACAGCTGTGGGGGTGTGGTGATGGGGGCGTGGTGATGGGGGGCTGGTGGACAGGCATGAGGGAGGGCAAAAAAAGCTCAAGTGTTTTATAGAGCTGTTCTATGTGGGGAAAATCAATATATGACCGTGTTAGCACTATTGTAGCGTCCCTAAACTGGACTCTACTGCCTCTGAGAAGCTCAGGAGGCGTGGCCCTGCGAGGGGTCATGTGAGAAGGCTCAGGACGGCGCTTTCCCCTACGTTAAAGGGGCTGTTGTCTGTTAGGTAATGGTACCTGTTGTAACGGGG
>JAMWET010007838.1:145000-147500 GCA_024036415.1 Prochilodus magdalenae
ATTCCCACAGGAGTGAAGTAAGCAAGCTTTCAGAGCCTCAGACCTGCAGTTCTTTTATAGTGCATGGCAAGTCATGGTGAAGTGCCTACATCTGTCAGGGTGGACGCAGCTTAAAGACAGTTTGACTGACCCACACTGATCCAAAAGGTAACCCCTATAGCATGTTTAGACTGATGGATTGCACCAGGTTAAAGGAAGATGCATAGCACTTCAAGTGGAAGCTGTTTTATGCTCTTCAAACACAGCAGCATGGGGAAACCTCCGACCAGGGCTAGCCGACAGGGCCAGGAAGGGGGCAGGTTCATTTTAGCTACACATTTACCATAGAAGATAGATGACAAACTTTAACCCCGTTACCCCCACACTTTAACTAAAACCCCTTTAAGCTAACAACAAGCTCACCAGACTGTCCCCTTGTGTGTTCAGGAAGGTAGTACCTTCAGGCTCCTGCAGATGGCACTGCACAAATATAATGGGTCTATAAATCCCTGCGGGGTGTGAGTGAAGGGATCCATAGATTGGGAAGAGGTGCTACAGTGCAGGGAATGTCTCGTTCCATGTGTGGTAAACGCTCCAGAGCAGATGTTAATGATTGGCTAAAAGGAGGGACTGCATGTGGGCGTGGCCAAAGACCATAGTGTGAGGAAGTAGCTGAATCTGCAGGTGTGTGGAAGCGTACGGTCATACGGGTCTACCAGCAGTGGATACAATCCCAGTCTACAGGGAATTCTCCTCGGAACTGTGCCAGGGAAGGCCTCCACCACATCTGGACCACCTGACCAGTTCCTTAATCTCAGAGCATCTAAACACTGATGTGGCTACATCCAGAACCTTGTCCAGTCCATGCCCAATCCAGTCTCAGCTGTTACTGGTGCTGGTGGAGTTATGACATGCTGTTAGGTCTGTCTCAGTCTCAGGGGACTCGTTTCAGGTCCGGAGAGGCTTTATCTTGACAGATTTGGGGTTTTGTGAGGTTACTTGGTCGGCTCCTCAGATAGAGGCATACTGTTTTAAAGAGATCCCAAAAAGAGCGACAGAGGAGCGTCAGCAGAGCAGGGTGGCTAATTCACCTCCACTGTTTCCGGATGCGTATCCCACACATCAGACAAGTTTACAACACAGTTAAACCCGGAATATGAGTTAGGAGAAGGAAGGCTCCCTGATTTTAAATGAGATGATTCACATTACGCTGGTGGTTCTTTAGGACAGGGCTTGTAGAGAAGAGAGAAAGAGGGAGGAACACTGGGATGGAGAGCATGTAACGAACTGAGAGAGTATTAGGCCACAGCAGTCGAACGGAAGTTGAGAGTTTAGTGGAAATAAGGCGGCGAGAGCGAATTGGGGGAAGATGGGCGCCGCTTTAAATGATGGCTAAATATGCTAATGTCTTTGTTTACTCAAAACAACAGCATTAGCGTGATCATCACTCAAGGATGAAAATACGGCGTACGCACATAATCACAAATCACAACGTGGTTTCTCTGACTAGAAAAGGGGGAGGACGAACAAAGAACAAAACACCAATTACTCCACGGAAATCTGCTCTCGGTTAGCCCCCATCGCTCTCACTCCAGAGAACATCACGGCTCCTCGGCGCTGCACAGCCACCTGGAGCTAACCACCTAGCCGTATAGCGCGTACTGTAAATCATGTCCTACACAGCACCGGAACGTGGCAGCTTCATCCGATAGGGAGCCTCCACACGACTGGTACACTCTGGAGGATCTTTAGGTGAGTCTAAACGTCATGACCACTGGTCACATCCAATGGTAAGGACCCCCAAGGACCACCACAGAGCAGTGCTGCTGGAGTGTAAACAATGTGCCCACTCGCTGTCCACTCCTAGCTCTTGCTGCTCCACCTTGTAGATGTACTACTGTGTAGATGAGAGTCGATAGCTCATCTGCTGAACAGTTTATGTCGGTCATCCTCTAGTCCATCATCAGTGGCCAGAGGACGCTGACCACAGGGCACTGCCCCCAGGACGCTGCCCGCAGGACGCTGACCACAGGGCACTGACCGCAGGATGCTGCCCGCAGGGCGCTGTTAGTGGACATTCCTCAGTCCAGTAGTGACAGTGAGGTGTTTAAACACTCCAGTCACTTGTACCAGCGCAACACACACCAGTACACCACCACCACGTCAGTGTAACTGCATAATGCATGCTCTGTGGTGGTCCTGTGGGGGTCCTGACCATTAGGGTGAAGGGGGGCTCCAGTGTAGACAGAGAAACAGATAGATACGGTCTGCCACCTGTCCCTACATGCTAAGTGGAGCAGATAAATAGGTATAAGGAGGTGTTGTGTTAAAGCGTGTAGGTAATAAATGTGTAATATCAGTGTAATAATGCAGTTATAATGTCTTTTCTGAGCCTAAACCCAACCAAAGCTCAGTCGTGCACGCAGTGAACCCAAATACAGCAAGCTTGTCGTGTTTGTGTACCTGTCTTTGTAGAGCACCTCCGTCGCCTTCTGTATGGGTGCTGATAAACGCCACAGTG
>JAMWET010007838.1:152500-160000 GCA_024036415.1 Prochilodus magdalenae
CATAAACTCCGCAGGTGTTCATTTAACAATGGTGACTTCATCTCATATACCAGAGGAACACAAAATAACACGCATGCCACTCAGCGAGAAAATCCTCCCGCTATGTGTCTGAGAAGCAGCGACCGTGGAAAAAAGCAAACCGGACTTTTAAGATTGATGTTCTATCAGGAGCTGTAGTTTCCTAGAGCAGCTCTGCACATCATCCTTATTCTAAACACACGGGTTAAACGTGTGGTAAAGAGTTAATATACACTCAGCGTCAAAGTACCTGCACCCAGGAGGAGGTGTGGGAGTGCGGGTGTGTGGGGAAGGAGGATAAAGGGTACCAGGATCAATACCTGATGATAAATTTAGACTGATATGATCAATATTTATTGAGCTACACATACAGAAGTCTGTCTCTCAGTATGGCGTCGGGCCGCTGTGTTCGCTAACCCAACACGCCAGACGTCTCGGTATGGAGCTGTAGAGGTTCCTGATGGAGTCCTGTGATAATCCATCCCATGCAGCTTGTATATCCTCACACAGTTCCTGCAGATGGTGCGGTAGGGGTGGAGGTGGAGCGACACCAGGCCTTCTGGACGTGCGACAACAAACCGTTCATCTTGGTGCTGACCACGGTGCCTCCACACACGGATTCGTTGGGCGTCTCCACCAAGACTAAAGCGGGACTCGTCACTGAAGATGACCCGCTGCCATTCTGAGTCACTCCATGACAGTCTGGTACGACACCACTGCAGTCTTTGGTGACGGTGACGTGGTGTTAAGGACAGTCGTGGTAACGGTCTGTGGGGTGCAGTCAGTGAGGTGAGTAGTTGTGTTTTAACTCCAGCAGTGTTTGTTTGGTCGGTGTAATCTGGCACTGGCCTGCCGTCTGTGTGTTTTCCACATTGCTGTTGGCTGTAGGTGCGAGTGGCTGTACGCCCTACTGCTGAGTGTACTTCTGGGGCAGCTCGGTGGCACAGTGGTAACTTAAGTAGGTCTAACTCAAACCTAGCTTTTCTAACTTTTCCCACATTAAGATAAAAATGATGAACACGTAAACTTTATATGTCCCGTTATTTAAATCTTTATGAGTATGAGTACATATTCCTCAACAGAGCATCCTAAACGTGCTGAACACAGCTGCATGGAACCTCTTACCTAACCCTAACCCTGAGCTTAGTCCAATCCAGCATTTCATGTTGGGCTGATGCGTGAGAAAAGGGCGTCCAGTTAATAAGAACTTACTCACATCGTTTCAGTGTGACCTACCTAAACCTGTCCTGCATGTTTTACTCAGTCGGGCATCCTAACAGCCACCTAACACCGTTATCAGGACCGACATAACATTTTTAGAGTGCTGTCTGCAGGTGTGGCTGTTGGGTCAGTCAGGTACGGTGAAAAGGCCACTCCCCACTGGGTCACATGCACAGCCAAGCATGGATCTTGAATAGTTCGCATGTCTCACAATGTCAAACCCACCCACCAGGTTTCCCCCTGCGTGCTGATTCCTTCTGTGCAGCTATTTTCAAAATTATAATTTTGAGACTCTGGTGAGTTTATTTATAGATAAATATTAAATTTTTTGTATTTTTAGGTCATTTTAGCAAGACAAATCTTTTTCACTATACTGGTAAATCATTTAGCATATTTTCAGAAATTATCTGGTCAAACTGGTCAAATGATCTGTCAGTATAGCGATAAGATTTAAAAAATCAACGACTAGAAATACCTGGAAATTTTACTATTATACAATATCTGAAAAGTATAATCATTATAAAATGAGCTTACAGCAGTTTAAAATGAGAACTCTAAGATACTGTAAGATTTTCCTGGCTTAGCTCTTGTTATTTGCAGTGCAAACATCCGGAAGTTTAAAATCTGCACCTGTGGTTTAATGAAAACACTGGGTGAAAAAGATGCAATGAATTAACAGCTATGGGAATGTCGCTGGAAGGCTGCTGTGTTTATCTCTTATTATGGAAATTCCGTCCAACACTAGCGTAAGTGTAAAATCACTCATTCCTACAGATCTCCTGCAACCGCACCTCTGAACCTGGTTCCATTCAAGACTTCACTAAATGTATAATGATGTAAAATGATCCACATGTAGTTGTTTTTTCTTAAACCTGTATGGAGATGGGTGTAGGCTCATGTTAAGACTTGTTTTCTCTTATTTCTATAATTTTACTGTGTTTGGCAATGTTCCTCATTTTACACAGTTGGTTTGAAACTGTCCGAATTATATTCCAAAGTGTGGCTTAAAATTCCCTGAGCACAGCCAGTATTACAAATCCCTGTACAGTAAGGACCCTCATCTTCTAGTTTAGTGAAGAACGCGAGGCTAAACAGATGCAGTGAATCTAAATGTCACCGGAAGGCCGAAGATCAGCTCCGCTTATCTCTATTATGGAAATTCAGTCCGTCTTCCATATTCTCCATAAACCACACGGACACCTGGGCACCCGCACCGGCTTATCCCCACAGATTCCTACCAAGTGCACCACCCTTAAGCATGGAGGGCTTCCACCTGTGAGAGAGCCGTCCTCCTGTTGTCCAGTGTTGACCTGCTGTAGTCCAGGTCCCTGAATATGGTGCTCTCCGTCGTGCGCCCTGCTGGTGTATGTCTTAGAGAAGCACGGTCTGACACACTGAGCCTGTAGAACTGCTCCCTGTTTCCGGGGCCGTTTATGAAATCAGCTGTAAGACACGGTTTCCAGGAGTCTGTCAATCCAGGACTTGTGTAGGAAGTGAAGGAGGGTCTGCGCAGGGAGATAACGCACGCGCGCGCTCGTTCAGACTCAGCCTGAAAGCAATCATACCCACTCATGGTTTAATTGTTTGAGAGCTTTCTTAACAGAAGCCGTTAGCGCGGGAGAGGTCATTAAAAGTCTAGCTAATTTACCAGCACCGGCTTAATTCTCTATAATGCTCTCTCTCTCTCTCTCTCTCTCTCCCCCTCTCTCTCCATCACACTCATACAAAGACTCATATCCAACAGATTTCTAGGTAACCTGCTTCTTACTGATGTCTGTTTTGTCCATCGTGCTGAGCACTGTTCTCTCTCTGACAGGCGGACGAGTCTCCTCTGCTTGCTGTAGTGTACTCTCCCCTACACTCTGAGGTAAAGGGTCAGGGTGAATGTAAAGCTAGCGCTGTGGTGGTGCTGGACACGTACAGGCTTTCCATCACACAGAGGGGCCATACCACAATGCCAAACCTCACCTGGGTCTAAGAACCTTTGAAGAACCTGTTTAACGTGTGCTTCCTGTTACATTCGATCCCACTCTATCCCAGCCCATCCCATAATATCGTATCCTATACTAGCCTTTATTTGATTGATTGATTGATTTAATCCCTTGTTGATCCCACAGTGGGGAAATGTAGTCTCCGCATTTAACCCATCCATGAAGTGAAACACCCACATACACACTCACTAGGGGGCAGTGAGCACACTTACCCAGAGCGGTGGGCAGCCCTATCCATGGTGCCCGGGGAGCAGTGAGGGATTAGGTGCCTTGCTCAAGGGCACCTCAGTCATTACTGTCAGTTCAGGGAATCGAACCGGCGACCCTCCGGTCACAAGGCTGGTTCCCTAACCTCCAGCCCACGACTTTAATATGATATTATATTATATGGCACTGTATTCTGTTCTGTTCTATCCCATTCTATTCCACTCTGTCCTGCCCTGCCCTGCCCTGCCCTGCCCTGCCCTGCCCTGCCCTGTCCTGCCCTGCCCTGCCCTGTCCTGTCCTGCCCTGCCCTGCCCTGCCCTGCCCTGTCCTGCCCTGCCCTGTCCTGTCCTGTCCCATATTATCCTATTATATATTGTGTTATATATTATCTTATCCTGTTCTGTCCCATCATATCCTAAGCTATCCCGTCCCGGCCTCCTATATTCTATTGTATTCCATTCTATTCTATTATACTCTATTGTATTCTATTCTGTCCTCTTTTATCTATGACATCGCTTCTTATCCTGCTCTATTATACTCTATTATACTCTATTATACTCTATTATACTCTATTCTGTCATGCGCTGTCCTATCCTTCTCTATCCCATCATATCCATATCCAGGTGTATTCTATTGTACTCTATGAATATGTTCTCTCTCAGTTCTCAAGCCACAGATTTGAACCTTGGCTACACTCCCCCTGTTTATAAACATTCCCCAGCCTGTATCTCTCTCTCCCCTGCTCATCTTGGTCTGGGATGACAAATTTGCATAACGCATGGAGTCTGAAACATAGATATTTATTCAACAAACAATTAAAAATACTCTTTTTCCTCTGCCTAAAGCACAATCAGCACAGCAGGATTTGCATACATTCAGGAAACATTCTTTCAGCGGACTCGCGAGTCTCTCCGCAGGACTGACCAAATGAAAACAGCGTCTGTGTCTCAAAAGACCAAAGGGAACAACTTTTTATTTTCTTATTTACATCTTTCTGGAGACATTAACGAACATCATGGTGAAGGCCTGGGGAGCCCAAACGAGAGGAAGAAGAGAGAAGAAGAAGAAATAAACATGGGTGAAGAAACGAAGGAGGAAATAAAGTAGACCTTGGCGACAGCGTGGTGACCAGCGATTAGCAGGACGTGAACGTTTTCCAGAAGAAATTCTTGCATCCGGCTTTGCGCTCGCGGGGCGCGAGCACGGGGCCGGCGGCGCGCTCCAGCTCCATGCGCACGTCCTCCTGCTCGGCTCCGCGGGGCACGTCCTCCGCCTCCAGCGCCTCGTTCTCCGCCTGCGCCAGCTCTGACAGCAGCTCTGCGAGCGTGTATCTGGCGAGCTCCTGTTCAGAGAGAAAGGCAAACACACGCGTGAGTTAACGTGCGTCCAAGAAAACAGGGTTCTAGATACCCCAAAGAACCTCTCTACGGGCTCTCAAACGGTGAATGGTGGGAAACGAACTGAGGACCTCCTGAAGCCTGTAGGACAGTGAATTCCAGCGCGCTACAGGCAGCTTCGGCACCTTGGACAGCTCCGTGCGGCGCTGCGTAATAGCGCACCGGGCATCACTATACAGGAGACATAGAGACCAACTGTCTCCAATAAACGGTATTCACTCCCTCCTTCTCTCTTTCTCTCTCTCTCCCTCCATCTCTCTCCCTCCATTTCTCTCTCCCTCCATCTCTCTCCCTCCATCTCTCTCCCTCCCTCCATCTCTCTCCCTCCATTTCTCTCTCTCCATCTCTCCCTATCTCCCTCCATCTCTCTCCCTCCATCTCTCCCTATCTCCCTCCATCTCTCTCCCTCCATCTCTCTCCCTCCATCTCTCCCTCCATCTCTCTCCCTCCATCTTTCTCTCGCCCTCCATCTTTCTCTCGCCCTCCATCTCTCTCTCACTCCCTCCAACTCTCTCTCTCTCTCTCTCTCTCTTTCTCTCTTTCTCTCTCTGTCTCTCTCTCTCTCTCTCTCTCTCCGTTTACCTGTTTTCCAGACGGGCCGATGAGCGACCTCTGAAGAAACTGGCGCAGTTTGGCGTCGGACGGCGCGCCGGACACGCTGCTGAGGGCGAGCGCGAGGGAGAGGAGCGCGAGGGCGCACTGGACGCGCGTTGAGAGCATCTTTCCAACGGTGGGTTTGGCGGGAAAATGGCTTGCAAAAGGGCTCGTGCCGGTTTTCGGTGGCTCCTGCTTGTGCTTCTTCGGTCTCTCCGCCGCGGCTGATCTCCCCCCAGTCCCCGACACCCATCTTTTTAAGCGATCTGTCTGACGTCACCAAGCGAGGGGGGTTTCCTCCGTGCGCGCGTGAGCGACGCGGGATGACAGTTCACAGCGCTGATCGCTTATTACCTGCGCTCCTTTAATCCGGCTGAGCGGGACGTCTCGGCCTGAACCTTCACGCGGGTGCGCGCGCGCGGGCGTGGCGAGACTATGTTCATATCTGAAGTACATATAGAAACTCAGCCCGTTTGAGTCGGGTTCATACTGCACTGCGTCCTGTAGCCGTGCGTTTGTTCGCGCGCATCTTTACGCACGGGTCTGGCACCCTCTACCAGCCGTGCTCATCTCTCGTAATGGCTTATAGGCTTACAGTCAGTCATACACTGTCCATTACACGGACGGAACCTCCTGGAGGACCGTCGGTCCACGGGCTCTGTATGAAAACACATATGGAGTAACTGCACAGCATGCGTACAGGTCTTATTCCCTCGTGACCAGCGCGCGCAGGCCTGCTGAGGACACCTATACTATAATCCATTTCTTAGCACTGACATGCAAGCTCACGATTTTCCACCTGGAGCAGTCCAGCGCGCGCTGAGGGTGTGCGGTGCGCGCTGACGTCATGTTTCGCAGAAGCGCCCTACGTGTGCCTTGTTTTGCCTCTTTCCCTCCGCGGGGTGTCTCGCACCCACCCTCCCCATCCCCCTACCCCAAGCACACACAGACTCTGCGCAACGGGCCGCGCGCCTCGGCTAAGTGACGCTAATAGCCGCTCAGGACGCGCGCCGCTTCCTTAAGCAGAACTCGTTAGAAGTCCACCGGAGGCCGTGACGGTGTGGCCGTGGACTCAGTGACACTGGCAACTGTGTGTGTTTTTTTCGAGCTCTGGATGCTAATGGAGGTCTAATCGCTCGGCCTGCTGTTCCCCCAGATTTGATAAGTCAGTGAAGGCCCTGAAAGCAGCAGGCTGACGTTCTGACGGCTGTTAGAGTGATGGGTTCTGACAGAACCTGCAGAGAAACAGGGAGAGAGTTTTGGGAGTTTTGTGAGGGAAGGAAAAAAGAGAACAACTGATAGAACACAGGTGAACAGCACGTTTCATCACGCTGCCTGTTATCAAGCCCTAGCAGCCTCCACCCACCAACCAGTGGATAATACACTCATCACCAGGAGAACATCTCACACAGGAGGAGGTATGGGAGTGCAGGTGTGTTGGGAAGGAGGATAAAGGTGACCAGGATCAATAACTGGTGATAAATTTAGACTGATATGATCAATATTTACTGAGCTACACATACAGAAGTCTGTCTCTCAGTATGGCGTCGGGCCGCCGTGTTCGCTAACCCAACACGCCAGACGTCTCGGTATGGAGCTGTAGAGGTTCCTGATGGAGTCCTGTGATAATCCATCCCATGCAGCTTGAACATCCTCACACAGTTCCTGCAGATGGTGCGGTAGGGGTGGAGGTGGAGGGACACCAGGTCTTCTGGATGTGTGACCCCAAACCGTTCATCTTGGTGCTGACTACGGTGCCTCCACACACGGATTCGTTGGGCGTCTCCACCAAGACTAAAGCGGGACTCGTCACTGAAGATGACCCGCTGCCATTCTGAGTCACTCCATGACAGTCTGGTACGACACCACTGCAGTCTTTGGTGACGGTGACGTGGTGTTAAGGACAGTCGTGGTAACGGTCTGTGTGCATGTAGTCCTGCCTGAGTGAGGGCCTGTTGACTGACAGGCCTGAAACCTGAATCATTCGTATGTCTTATGATGTCAAACCTACCCACCAGGCTTCATTCCTGTGTGTGGGTTCTCTCTGGGTGCAACTAATTCTGCACACCGTA
>JAMWET010007838.1:165000-177500 GCA_024036415.1 Prochilodus magdalenae
GAGAGTAAGAGATGGAGAGAGGAGGAGAGAGTAAGAGATGGAGAGAGGAGGAGAGAGTAAGAGAGAGAGGAGGAGAGAGTAAGAGATGGAGAGAGGAGGAGAGAGTAAGAGATGGAGAGAGGAGGAGAGAGTAAGAGAGAGAGGAGGAGAGAGTAAGAGATGGAGAGAGTGAGAGAGGAGGAGAGAATAAGAGAGAGGGAGGGGGGGTCTTTGTGCTACATTAGCTCTGATAAAGTTTATTCACTCTGCTATTCTTTCACCTCCCTCCATTATGCTCCTCCTTTATCTTCTGGGCTTTTTCGTTTTCCACACAGTCACAGCACTTCACACTCCTCGTTTAGTGTCTGTGTCTTTCATGACTGGAACAGAAGAGTACTATCAGGAGAGTGTGTGGGGGTGGGGGTGGGAGCGGTAGGGGTGGGGGGGCAATAACCTCATAGATTTGAATCACACAGTGTAAAATTCATCTGTCACAGTCTGTTCTCATCACAGAGCCCGCACCTCGATCCCATACACTCCCACCATTCCCTCATCCTTCACCGGCATTTACTCCCACGTTCATACACACCCACTCTCACACACACACTCACACTCACTCACACACACACACACTCACACACACACACACACACACACACACACACACACACACACACACATAGACTTCCATTCATTTCGTGGAGACCCAAACCTTAACCAGAACTACTAATCTAAAGCTAACCCTGACCTTACACCACCCCAACCCTAATCTTACTCTGATCGAATCATTAACATTGTGGGGACCCGCTTGTAGTCCCACCAACACACATTACATGATAGACATCCATTCATTTCCTGGAGACGTACCCATACTTCAAACCAGTACTAGCCTCGCCTACTGGCCTACAGAGTCACCAGCTAATGCTCAGTACTGCGCAGGGTAATCTAGGGTAGGCGTTAAGCTCCGCGGTGAGGCTCCGCGGTGAGGCTCCGGTCTCCACCGAGCTGCTGTTAAACCTCAGACCTTTCCCCTTCACCATAACAGCCATGGTGACCGGGACAGCCTCAGGAGGGCAGAACTTTAAAGAACTTCCTTCTTCCTCTGGTTCTGTGACGGTGCTCCTCAGTAAGATCCACTCTGCTGCCACGCTTCTCCATGCAGACCGAGGTGTCTCTTGGTTGGAGTTATACACCTGCTGCAATGACTATCACAGCTGACAAGAGAATCAGCCAGGTCAGAAACTGACTTCAGCTTCACCACTACAGCTAATCAATTATCACATCCCTTCAAAGCCCAGCGCTGGAGAGCGCCCAGCCCCTCTAGCGCACGCCTGGCGCTGGGCATGGTGAGCTCATGCTTACGGGGCAGTTGCTACAAAGTACCCCATTCAGTGTTTCATCGATTCAGAGATTTTATGACCAGTCATAGTGTGTTATACAGATCACTCACCCACTCACTCACTCACTCACTCACTCACTCACTCTCCCACCCACTCACTCACTCTCCCACCCACTCACTCACTCACTCACTCACTCACTCACTCACTCACTCACCCACCCACTCACTCTCCCACCCACTCACTCTCCCACCCACTCACCCACTCACCCACTCACTCACCCACTCACTCACTCACTCACTCACTCTCCCACCCACTCACTCACTCACTCACTCACTCTCCCACCCACTCACTCACTCACTCACTCACTCTCCCACCCACTCACTCACTCACTCACTCACTCACCCGCCCACTCACTCACCCACCCACTCACTCTCCCACCCACTCACTCTCCCACCCACTCACTCACTCACTCACTCACTCACCCACTCACTCACTCACTCACTCACTCACTCACTCACCCACTCACTCACTCACCCACTCACCCACTCACTCACTCACCCACCCACCCACTCACTCACTCACTCACTCACCCACTCACCCACCCACTCACTCACTCACCCACCCACCCACTCACTAACTCACCCACTCACTCACTCAGTCTTCGCAATCGCTTGATCCTATGGGTGACGGAGGCTGCGAGAGCCTATCCCCGCATTCGAGGGGCGGAAGGCTGGATACACCCCCTCAACCACTGACTGAGAGGGATAAGGAGTCTAGAACATTAATGAATGAATGAATGACTGAATGAATGAATGATCTCCTGAAGAGTCATAGTCAGAGCTTGGAATTGCATCGCCCTTTTAAGATCCATAGTTTCGATAGAATCATATATGCAGAGTGTATAGATTTACATTCTCAATAACCATATGTAACCACTTGTATTGCTATCTTTGTGGGGACTTCAAGTGATCATGTACCCAAACGCCATTCCTACACCGAAACTTAATCATAGTTTTATAACCCCAGCACCACATGGGCAACAATAGCGCATTTGGGTCAAGCTAACACGATAACAATACTATGCCAATAATTCTAGAGGGTGATTTATCCTGTGATGTATGAAGCAGCCTGGTCAGTTATTGTTTATTGTTTTAATCATCATCATCATTATCATTACCATCCTCTTTGCTCACTTATGCACCCTCAAGAAATCTTTAATAATCTGCTGGCTAATTGGGAGAAATTACCAAGCGGAGGTATATATGAGCTCTGCGTGAGTAATGGAGAAGGCGATCCATTTCTCAAACTGAAAGCAATCCTTTCAGCCGTTTCATATTCATTCCATTAAAGGTCAGGCTGCGCTGGAGTTTACCATCTCCGCTCGCTCTGCTCCGCCTGCGACTCCTTCCCACCCGCTGCATAGTTTCTGTCTGGGGTGTCACTCACTCTTTTGTTGGGTCTCTTTTACACATTCAGAGGATAGTCTGCTGTTACTGAACACCACCCAACACAGCTCCATAGACGCTTCAAAGAAGCAGGTCTGGTACCTTCTGCCACCCGACCTACAGAACAAGCCAATCCAGCTTCACTCTGTAACCCATCGGCTTTAAAACGCAGCGTCCCATACACAAGCATGCACCGCACTGAACTCAAAACCAGACCGAAGTATAGAACTCTGTGTGTGTGAGGGGCTGTGTGTGTGTGAGGGGCTGTGTGTGTGTGTGAGGGGATGTGTGTGTGTGAGGGGCTGTGTGTGTGTGTGAGGGGATGTGTGTGTGTGAGGGGCTGTGTGTGTGTGAAGGGCTGTGTGTGAGGGGCTGTGTGTGTGTGTGAGGGGATGTGTGTGTGTGAGGGGCTGTGTGTGTGTGAAGGGCTGTGTGTGAGGGGCTGTGTGTGTGTGAGGGGCTGTGTGTGAGGGGATGCATGTGAATCGTGTCTAAAAGAGTGAGGTGCAGAATCAGTGGTATTCAGGAGCAGCTCAGCGAGGCAGTGAAGGGAGAATAGAGCACCTGCCATCAGAATCACGGCCTATTGATGCACACAGACACACACGTCGCGTCACACTCTCACAATTACTGCCTACGGATGCTTAAGTACAGCCATACACAACCCAGGAACCCACACTCACAATCAGTGACTGCTGACACTACACCCGCATGCTCACAGGCCTTACGGGCACGGTAAAATATGACCCCACCCCCCACAGACTCACAAACTCATCACAACAGGACCACCCTGCATCCGGATCTGGTAAACTCCCAGAGGAACTGAATGGAAGATGTCGGATACCATTCATATAACTCGGCATGCTCTGAACAGATGAGCTATCGTCTCTGACTGTCCATCTACAAGGTGGAGCAGCAAGGTAGGAGTGTCTAATAGAGTGGACAGTGAGTGGACACAGTGTCTCAACACTCCAGCAGCACTGCTGTGTCTGATCCACTCACACCAGCACCACCCACACTAACACACCACCACCACGTCAGTGTCACTGCAGTGCTGAGAATGATCCACCACCCACATACTACCTGCTCTGTGGTGGTCCTGTGGGGGTCCTGACCATTGAAGAACAGGGTAATACAGTACACAGAGAAACAGATGGACTACAGTCTGGACCTGTACACCTACAGAGGGACCTGTACACCTACAGAGGGACCTGTACACCTACAGAGTGTCCTGTACACCTACAGAGGGACCTGTACACCTACAGAGTGTCCTGTACACCTACAGAGGGACCTGTACACCTACAGAGTGTCCTGTACACCTACAGAGGGACCTGTACACCTACAGAGGGACCTGTACACCTACAGAGTGTCCTGTACACCTACAGAGGGACCTGTACACCTACAGAGTGTCCTGTACACCTACAGAGGGACCTGTACACCTACAGAATGTCCTGTACACCTACAGAGGGACCTGTACACCTACAGAGTGTCCTGTACACCTACAGAGGGACCTGTACACCTACAGAGTGTCCTGTACACCTACAGAGGGACCTGTACACCTACAGAGTGTCCTGTACACCTACAGAGTGTCCTGTACACCTACAGAGGGACCTGTACACCTACAGAGTGTCCTGTACACCTACAGAGGGACCTGTACACCTACAGAGTGTCCTGTACACCTACAGAGGGACCTGTACACCTACAGAGTGTCCTGTACACCTACAGAGGGACCTGTACACCTACAGAGTGTCCTGTACACCTACAGAGTGTCCTGTATGGGCCACTTACTAAACTACGTGGCTCTTTGAAAAACTAATGACAATAATTATTTATTTATTTGTTTGTTTGTTTGTTTGTTTGTTTGTTTGTTTATTTGTTTGTTTTAGAGTAAAGAGTATGACACCTTTCTTTCAAGTAATCTTATCTAACAGGCTAAATCCCTTAGTGCCCGTAAACAAACATATAAGGTATGACTTTTATTCATTAGTTAGATTTTTAAATATTGTTTGGTCATTTAAAACAATAGTGTTAGTGTGTCTGTGTGAGTGAGTGTGTGAGTGTGAGTGTGTGTGTGTGTGTGTGTGTGTGTGTGAGTGTGTGTGTGTCTGTGAGTGTGTGTGTGTGTGTGTGTGTGTGTGTATGTGTGTGAGTTGTGTGTGAGTGTGTGTGTGTGTGTGTGTGTGTGTGTGTATGTGTGTGAGTGTGTGTATGTGTGTGAGTTGTGTGTGAGTGTGTGTGTGTGTGTGTGTGTGTGTCTGTGTGTGTGTGAGTGTGTGTGTGTGTCTGTGTATGTGTGAGTGTGTGTGTGTGTGTGTGAGTGTATGTGTGTGTGTGAGTGTGTGTGTCTGTGTGTGTATGTGTATGTGTGTGAGTGTGCGTGTGTTTGTGTGTATCTGTGTGTGAGTGTGTGTATGTGTGTGTGTGTGTATCTGTGTGTGTGTGTGTGTGTGAGTGTGTGTGCGCGTGTGTGTGTGTGTATCTGTGTGTGTGTGTGTGTGTGTGTGAGGAATGACCCACGGTAAATGAATGGCTCTCACACTGTGTTATCTTCCACTGCACGCTGCAGTCACCGTCACTCAAATGACACATGGCTGCCCTTTTCCTGACCGTGTGTGTGTGTTACTGTGTGTGTTACTGTGTGTGTGTGTGTGTGTGTGTGTGTGTTACTGTGTGTGTGGGTGGGTGTCTCTCTCTGTCTGTGTGTGTGTCCGAGTGTGTGTGCGCGCGTGTGTGGGTGTCTGAGGAAGGCGTGGTTGATTACTGCTGGGTAAGACTGCTTGAGAAGGATTTCATACCTGTCAGAAGGACTTCACCCGGCCAGCACGGCTCTGACTGCCATCACTGAAATGTATTTGACTCTGCTAATGAGTGCTCATGCACGCTTGTGTTGTGTGTTGGCAAAAGATTATCCTGTCCCAGAAGGAGGTGTGGGAGTGCAGGTGTGTTGGGAAGGAAGATAAAGGTGACCAGGATCAATAACTGATGATAAATTTAGACTGATATGATCAATATTTATTGAGCTACACATACAGAAGTCTGTCTCTCAGTATGGCGTCGGGCCGCCGTGTTCGCTAACCCAACACGCCAGACGTCTCGGTATGGAGCTGTAGAGGTTCCTAATGGAGTCCTGTGATAATCCATCCCATGCAGCTTGAACATCCTCACACAGTTCCTGCAGATGGTGCGGTAGGGGTGGAGGTGGAGGGACACCTTCTGGACCACGGTGCCTCCACATCTAGGGTTAGGGTAGTCTCCACCAAGACTAAAGCGGGACTCGTCACTGAAGAGCCACTTCTTTACCGTCTGGCTTGACACCTTTGCAGTCTATGGTGATGTGGTCAGTCCTGCGTTGACAGGCCGTCTGTCATTGGTGCTGCACTAACAGGATGACTCATGGAGGGCATCACTGCTCGCTTTCGGGTCGGGACAGTACAGGTACAGTGATAAGGCCCATCCTGGCTTACGTCACATGTGCAGCCAAACATGAAACTTGAATCATTTGCGTGTCTCGATATGTCAGACCTACCCACCCAGTTTCATTACTCCCGGTTTAGCGGGTGCAGCTATTCATTAGACAATGGGTGTATATGACCTCCGATGTACTTAAGTATGGAGAGTAACAGTACTAAAGTATGTACTTCGGATGTACTTAAGTATGGAGAGTAACAGGAGCATGGTTTATTAGGGCTCTAATGTCCTATTATCATTTCTGGAACAGGACTCTTCATCAGCTCAGTGTAGGTGAAGAGACTCTAGTGTCTCTCAGTTCACCAGTCAGTTAATAGGTTAATGTGTAACCTACTTAAGTACGTCCAGGTATTTCTAATTACATTTACTTCAGTGTATGTATCATATGGCATCATGAGTGGCTGCTGTGCTTGTGTGGGATGGAACCAGTTACACAAACACTGCAGTCACACGTCTTCCAAATTCTAAACTGATAACTCAGAATTCATAGAACCATGAAAATATGCAGGGCAGGGCCTGTTAGCTGCTGCGCAGATGGTCACCAGTGAGACCAGAGCTCCGCGCTGAAAGGTGTCTCACTGTGGATGTGGATGTCCTCTGGGCAAATCAACAAGACACCCATCTTGAGTCACACTGGAGTTGCAGGTTCCAAATATGATTCTACTATCCCCCGTGAAAGCCTGTTTCAGTACCTTATCTGGGAATCGGGGGAAATCACCCATCTTGACATGACCCCCAAACTGTTGCACAAACAGGAAGTCAGGAATGCCAGGACTGAAACTCAGTGGGTAGGTCTGACATGTGAATGATTCAAGATCACGCTTTGCCCTGCTTATGCCATAAGCCAAGACCTCATCACTGACTGAGCTAACGGCCACCACTGGAGACATTCAGTTAGTGCCAGCAACATCAGCACCTCCACCCCTACCACACCATCTGCAGGAACTGTGTGAGGATGCTCAAGCTGCATGGGATGGATTATCACAGGACTCCATCAGGAACCTCTACAGCTCCATACCGAGACGTCTGGCGTGTTGGGTTAGCGAACACGGCGGCCCGACGCCATACTGAGAGACAGACTTCTGTATGTGTAGCTCAATAAATATTGATCATATCAGTCTAAACTTATCACCAGTTATTGATCCTGGTCACCTTCATCTTCCTTCCCAACACACCTGCACTCCCACACTTCGCTCCTTCTATAAGAGAGCTTAAATGAACTCTATCAAATTTAAATTAAATTTTCTACACTTTTATAATGTTATGTTGCTGGTAGGCTGTACTGAAACTGCTCCATGTTAGCCAGTGGCTGCTAGCAGCTAATGAAAGCTAGCTTGTTTGGGAATATAGCTACTGTTAGTGGTGGCTTCTAGCTAACATAGCGAGCTAAATATTAGCAGAGTCTATCAGTTCTGTACTACATATGGAGAAACAGGAATATTACTAAAGCACTGTCACAGAGGCTGCTTAATGTGAGCAGATGTAGCAGCAGTGCACGTAATGTACAGCTAGCGTCAGCTAGTCAGACTCAGCTAAATCAGGATAAGGTACATCGCTGAGGGTTTATGTCCTGCATGTGCCGATGGACAAAACAGAGTGTGACGTGCTGAACCAAAAGCCAGGTACAGTTTATCAAAGAGGTTTTACTGGAACACAGCAACACCAAGAAGCAGGAAATACAACCACAGGGCTAAACCGAGTCGGAGTCAGTAAACAGGCAGGGGTCAAACCAAGCAGACAGTCAGACCAGGCAGAGGCACCAGAGGGGATCAACCAGAGGAGTAAACCAGAGAATCAAAACAGAGTCAAAACCAGAGTAACAAGATCAAACAGAGAGAGAGAGCGCTCGGTACGCTACAGAGCGGCAACACTTCACAACGAGCCCGCGTGAGAGAGAACCCCTTAAACAGACTGACTAATTAACATCAGGTGCCAATCAGTGTTCTGGAGACAGCGAGCGAGGCAACTGGGTGCGATTGGGCAAGGAAGGACACGTGACATCAGGTGGGGGTTATGGGAAATGGAGTCCGGGAGATCAGAGGCGCGAGGAGAACCAGCAGGCATGACACTTTAACAGCATGGGATATCACTATTAATATAGTCTACCAAATTCAGACCACCAATAAAGTTCCTCTTTCATTTTAAAAAATAAAAATTAGACTACAGAAGTCACTGGAGAGGCGGAGCCTGCTGGATGTGAGCAGCAGCAGTAAACAGAGCTCCACTTATTTAGCATCGTAGCTCAGATTAAAGTTTTAGTCTTTCCATTTTAGATATGGACAGGAAATTCCAGGACAGGGACAGGGCCACCCTGAAATGACAAATAGCTGTTGAAAATGTATTTTTATATTTGTCAGAAATATGTCATGCTTATTTAAATATATATATATATATTGCAATTGTAGGTATTTAATTTCACTCTTAATTTTGGAGGTTGTTTGTGCAGATGTTTGGAAAAAGAAACTAATAGAGGTTCGTATTTTTAAGAGTAATATCTTTTTCAACTGAAAAAAGATTTTTGCTTTCTACACTGTTCCAGTTCACGCACCTAACTAGCGCTTGGTGCATTTCCACCAAATATAAACAGGTTTAGAACCCAAAAAGGCGGTTCCCAGCTGGAACCAAAGAATAGTAGGTTCCTCAGTGTGAACTGTGATGACATCTGTGGCCGTGTTGAGGAAAGAAAAGGCCACAGTGGTGACACCCTTCGGTCTTGTTTGTATTGTTTACTATCATTGTGCGGCGCCCTCTGCTGACACTGAGGATGTATCCTTTGTCGTTTCTTGGTTCCAATAAAAATGGGTGCAAGTGCCGACTGGTTCCCTGAACTATGATGCCGAGCAGAAGCATTTCAGGAACCAGGTTTGTTTGGGTCGAACAGGGCTAACAGTGTCAGCGTTATCATGTCCTCTGCAGTCCTCTACTCCAACACCTCAGCCAGATAAGACTCTGCTCCTACAAATGCAGAGCTGGGCTCCTTGCCACTCGCCATCTGGTCTGGAGATCCAGAGAATACCACTGGCTGCAGGAGAGTACAAGAGTGCACTGATGGCAGTGTTAGATGTGTTAACCAGCTCATTCAAAGTTTATGGGATACCTGTCTCTCTCTGTGCAGTGAATAGGAAGTCTGGGAGTTTCAGACAGCACCGTTCTCATACGGCCTTTATAATCACCACCTTATTCCTTAAGACTTTCAGATTTAATTTTAATCTTCAATATAGTTTCAAAATCTCCATTTCTGGGCAGCGCTGAAGGGTGTCTCACTGGTGACCATCTGCACAGCAGCTAACAGGCCCTGCCCTGCATATTTTCATGGTTCTATGAATCCTGAAAGACTGCCAGAGTTATCCCTTCAGTGTGTGAGTGTGTGAGTTCGAGCCGCCCGTGACACCTGACAGCTGCTAGCGCCTGCCTAAGGTGTTGCCGAGGAGTCACGGTCGAAGCCACCGGGTCAGGGTGCTCATCAGGTCCATATGCTCTCGGGCCAGGCGTAGTTGTGTCACGGTAATGTCAGGCCCGGCTCCACCGCTGAGGCTCTTCTTACCTGATGGTCCCACTGCATCTTGAGATGCAGTCCTCAGGATCAGGCTAGGCCTGACGTCTGTCCAGCCCATTGGACTGTTCCAGGAAACACGTCAGAGAAGCCAAGAGTCTGCCACAGTCTTGGAGGATGTAGCCCAACTGCCTGAGGTAAGGTATCCAGCAGCTCATGGCCAGCTGGCTGTGTGGAGATGAGGAGCACATCAGGGTCTAACAGATGGGAAACACATTTCCTGTGAGGCCAGCAGTGCCACAGGTTCGTATGTCTTGACCAGTGACTTTGCGGTATAGGACAGACCTGGGCGATCCATACCAACTTCATTCTGCTACGGTCGCTAGCTGCTGTTTCTGTTTGTACGAGTGAAAGTAAGACCTCCAGAGATGGCAGCAAGCTTCTGACCAACAGATTTCTTCAATGGTACAAAAAGCAAAGAGAGACACACAAGTAATCTTAAAGAATCTATTGCTTTGTTTATAGAACTAGTTGGAAAGGATGCTCATTTCCTGAGGAGCTCTGTTGTTGATTTCTTTTCCTCATCTTTATTTAAAAAATTAAGAAATTAGAACTATTTTACCAATAGTGCTTACACAGAGGATTTGTCCTCCGCATTTAACCAACGCGTGCAGTAACACCCATATACACACACTAGGGGGCAGTGAGCACGCTTAACCGGAGCAGTGGACAGCCCTGGGGGAGCAGCTGGGGGTTGGGTGCTTACTCAAGGGCACTTCAGCCAGTCACAAGGCCGGTTCCTGACGTTCGGCACATTTACCCGGAGCAGTGGGGGACCCAATCCACGGCTGCCAAGAAGCAGCTACGGGTTAAGTGCCTTGCTCAGGGGAACTTCAGTCATGTCCTGTCAGATCAGGGTCGCAAATAGGCAACCAGTTACAAGGTCGGATCCTAACCTTCAGCGCGCTTACCCGGAGCAGAAAGCTGCCCTACCCATGGTGCCCAGGGAGCAGTTGGGGATTGCGTGCCATGCATAAGGGCACTTTAGCTATCCCCTGTCAGATCAGGGTAGAGAGCTTACAGCCTACACAGGTCACAAGTTCAGTTCCCTAACCTTTGGCACACTTGCCTGGATCGGTGGGCAGCTCTCTACACAGCACCCCCGGGAGCAGTTGGGCGTTGGCTGCTTTGCCCAAAGCACTTCTATGACAAGTAACCCAAAAGTAATGAAAAGTAATCAGATTACATTATTTACTAATCCTAATTCACTGGATTAGTTTACCATCACATGTTTATCAGGGAATCAGGTAATCAATAATCAGGTAATCAGGTAATCAGGGAATCAGGTAATCAGGGAATCAGGGAATCAGGTAATCAGGGAATCAGGGAATCAGGTAATCAGGGAATCAGGGAATCAGGTAATCAGGGAATCAGGGAATCAGGTAATCAGGGAATCAGGGAATCAGGTAATTCTTAACAGAGTACATATTTAATGCTGTTAGCCATAAAGTCTTCCTATCTTTACAGAAATGCCTGAGGAAACAAGGGGAAGGCCCCTTGTGGCTGTATCAGTCCCCGGTTCAGGCTACCGCACATTTTATCCCCCGCCGCACACTGAAGAAAAGTAGAACCGCAGACCTGATTCAGTGTAAATGAGTTTAAATGAACCTAAATGGAGATCTGGAGGCAGAGTCAGCCTTATTTACGTCGGTTCATTTCTCTAATGCACTTTCCCTTCTAATAGTATACGGTGCTGTTCATGAAATTAGTGTTAATGTGCGAGTTGGACAACCGGGAGGCATTATTCGCATTTGGCTGACTATAAACTCCACTAAAAGAGTGCTAGCTTCAATCAAAGTTCTTTGCAGGCCAGCGGTTTATGGGAACACATGCACACGCTACCTCTCTGTGTCTTGGTGTGCTCCTTTAAAATACAAGACCCCACTAAGTCACAGTGCCGAGTGAAATACTGTACACACACACACACACACACACACTCACACACACACACACACTCACAGTCACACACACACACACAGACACACACACACACACAAACACACGCACACACACACTTATCGGGGGCCTAGCAGTAGGGCGAGTGTTAAATGGGGTTTAATGAGATGTGTCGTGAGGAGTGTTTGAGAGGGCCGCGCAGGCTAATGGACTAGCCTGGTGTGTGGAAACCATGCTGATTTGCTCAGAACATGCACTTTCACACACGCACACAGATGCACTTGTAGACAGGAAGACCTGCTGTTTGTCTCTGAACTGACTGATTGGTTGTTTGTAGCATGGGGCGTTTAAGTTAATTTTGCAAAGCTTGATTAGTTATGCCTGGTGTCGTACGTCGGGTTGATGGGTCCACAAGAGCCCGTCTCACACAGAGAGGCTAACACGCACACACTTGCCCTCAGTTTTGCTCACTACGCACTAGGAGTCGCATGACCTCGGAGTCAACAGTTATGGGACCACAGTGGAGATGAGGTTGACTTGTCGCTAATGATGTCATGAATAAAGCTACAGGAGAAGGGAATCCTTGGCGAGGAGCTACTTTAAAAATCATCCCTTTTCCAATGAGCTCTGGATTGCATTGCTAAGCTTCAGGGAACCTAAAGAAAACATCCCCCGGGAGTCCTGCACGTATTTGTGTTAGTGATGGGGAGTCAATTCAGATTGGAATGCTATTGGGAAGGAGGATAGAGGTGACCAGGATCAATAACTGGTGATAGATTTAGACTGATGTGGACGATATTTATTGGGCTACACGTACAG
>JAMWET010007838.1:182500-192500 GCA_024036415.1 Prochilodus magdalenae
GAGCTCGGTTCAACAACTATGCACATTCCGAGACATCCAAGGTACCAGCTTAGACTTCGTCTCATATATGGGTCGATACGGGCTAGCTATAAAAGGGTCCACCGCTGGGGGCACGGCACAGGGCGGCAAAGACATCCGAAGCCTGAACCTCAAAGACGAGTCAGTATTTGGTTGGATATTTGCTCGGGGCAGAGCCAACTGATTCCAGGTATTTAACAAACTCTGCATGAGTGGACACGTAGCAGCCGAAAGTCAAGGGATGGCTACTCGTAGAAGGTTCTCCTTATGTTTCTCTTAATGCTTTACTTTAGAGTAAAGGACACCGAACTATAAAATAACACTCATGGGGAATGGAATTATCCAGTCCACCTTAAACCCCTCTAGTACGGAATTATCCAGTCCACCTTAAACCCCTCTAGTACGGAATTATCCAGTCCACCTTAAACCCCTCCAGAATGGAATTACACAGTCCACCTTAACCCCCTCCAGAGTGGAGCTGTACAGGAGGATGGAGCAGCTTCCTTACCCTGCAGTGGAGCTGATAGAACAAGGTTTATTACTAAGCAGGTTTGGAGCGATTCTATTGGTCGGTCCATCATGAATATTCACTAACCTGAAAGGAGGACTAGAGCTTTTACACTGTGCAGAAAAAGAGATCAAAGTTTTTACACCACTAAATATATATTAGAGGTGGAGATATGGAGGAGGATCATACTGTGTACATCAGGAGTAGATGTGGTGTAGCAGGATATGGACTGGTTCAGACTCTCAGCAGGTGGAGCTGTTCAGTATACCACTGTAGAGTCTATAGGATCCATCCAGTTAGAGGGGTGTGTGTAAACGTCTGACTGACGGTGCGCGTGTTACAGCTCTCTGGTCTGGTGCTGTATGTACGCTAGTTAGAGGTTACCAGTGTAGTATAATATACTACTCGACTACAACAAAGGCTTACATACTTTAGCAACAGGTTAGAGTCAACCCCTCTGCTTGTTCTGATGTCAAAGACACAACAACAACAACAACAACAACAACAACTACCACTGAGTTATTATCATGGCATACTGCCAACGTTTAATTGTTCAGTAAGGAACTCACACACATCTACACAAAGCGACTTCAAATCAGACATAGCATTCATCTTAATTTCATAAATTACAAAGTTATAATTTCATTCAGGTCAGCTGATTGGCAGAATCTACCGGCTCTTGATTTGACCTCAGGGGCCCATTGGTGGAGCAGGGCACTGGGCAGGAGACCCAGATGGCAGCCGGATGGTGTGTGAAGAGCGCCTCAGCAAGAAGTGAATCCTTTCCAGTAGAAGTTCTTGCAGCCGGCTTTGCGCTCTCGAGGGGGCAGGCTGTTGGGGTTCTCCGCTGACCGTTCCAGTTCTACTCGGACATCCTGCTTCGCCCCCAGGCTAGTGATCTCGCTCTCTTGGAACTCGGATTCGGGCAGCGTGAGCTGGGATAGCAGGTCTTCCATCTCTCTCTTCCTCCACTCCTGAAAAAACAATGAAGCGTGCGCATCACATCACGCTCGCTTCGCTAGCTGGTGTTAGCCTAACCATTTCCAACCCTGTCCCCGGTTTTCACAGCTCCCATCCAATACAGATGGAATTTCATATATCCATATATCCATATATCCTTTCAAAGGGTGGCACGCTCAGAGAGTCAGGGGTCGAGCTTGGGTTGCTCTAACAGTGTTCAGAATACCCCCTGGTATTCCAGGGTGCCGTGTCGGCTGGCTGCTAACTCGCACGCTTCAGTGGCATTAACACTAGCTTCGATAGCGACTGACTGGCCTTCTGACTGGCCTTCTGTGGGAAATGGTCTGTTCTCGAATTCAGGCTTAACTGAGATCTTGGACGTCTCCTTTTTTGTCTTCAGGTTGAGGAATGACTACCGATGTTCCCCCGTCTCTTTGGAAACTGGGTTTCAGATTTGCGTATACGCTAGGTCTGATTTTCTTGAATGTGGGACCTGGGGAAAGCCTGACATGCGAAGAAGCTTGTTTCTGATTTTCAGAGGTTCAGGAGGATAATTCGGGAGTCCCAGACCCCCCAGACCCCTGTAATGGTTCTAGTCTCAAATCAAACCCACATTTGAATGACTTTTTAAGCTAGGAATCCTCATATCGTCGTGTGTATTTGGGTTCATTGTAAAGCTTTTCTGGTTAAACGTAAATAGCTTTGGTTTATGGTTTACCGCCAACGCCGAACAGAAGAACAGGTGAGAGGGAGGTTCTAAAATCTGGCCCCATCTTTGGAGAGATAGTGATTGTTATCCGTATGTAAGAGCAACGGCACGTTCTGTTTTTGTATTTGTTTGAGAGACGTAGGGTAAACACCTAAGCCCTGAGTCTCTGCTCCGTGACAGAAAGTGGCCGTGGGTTTAGCCAACAGTCGGCGAGCAGATTGACTGACATCTGCACAGATATTGGCTAATACACGGAGCAACGGCTGAATCATACACCAGTCTGAGTCATACTTGTGGTGAGCAGCTATCCACTTCCCGAAGCCAGGAGGGTATGAAATGCCCTCTTAGAAATTAAAAATGTATATATGAGATCTGGAGGAGATGATGATGGGGCTTCATATGGGTTTCAGTGTTGCAGATGAGCCTGAGATTAGAGTAAGGTATGGAGTTTATGTTATATATATATATATAAATAATGGAATAGTGTGGGGTAGGACTGCACAATATTGGAAAAACCTGACAGTGCAATATTCTTTCCCCTGCAATATATATTCCGATATTCAGGAACTTTCACCAGATGACTTGAACATCAATATTTAGAAAATATCAATCAATGAAAAAGGATTGGGGTGAAAATAATATATAATAATAAAATAGAAACGCTGGAATTACTACTTCTTCACACTCTTCTGAGTCGGAACCATCTTTTCTCTGTGCTCTAAAACTGATATCACTGATAAACACGATAGCAGGTGGGCACTGTGACTACTCCTCTCTGTGTATCCCAGAAGCCTTAGCTCAGAGGAAGCATTCTTCTTTTCTATTAGGCTTGAAAACAGTGTTAAGTGAACCTGTCTTAACATTGTGCGTCGTGCGATGTGAGTACTGCACGTGCACGTATCGCAGTAACGATGTTAATGTGGGCGCTCCACTGGTTTACTTCACCCCCGAATGAAACACATTCAAAGGATCAAATGACCATCACACACAGCGCTAGATTAGACACAGACCTAACCTGGGCAGGTAGAGAGGGAGGGCTCTGATCTGGCGTCTGATCTGCAGTTCAGCACTGCACTCTCTCTAAGTACAGTAGCACCTATGTAGCGCTAGGCCTCAGCGTCCTGGCACCATCTCAGTTTGAGGAGTACTCCGGCCCTCTCCATCCTAATCTCTGTTTAGGCTGCACAGCATACAGACCATTAGGATGGAGCGCGATTCCCGCGCAGTGCTTCCCTAACCAGGAAACACATGGACATGATTGTCCTGGAGGTTGGAGTGTTCCTATAAGATGCCAGAACGCTGAAGTTTGACTCACCTGTCAGACTCACCTGTATGACCCTGCCTGCTGGTTTAGTGTGTAGGTGTGGATGTGCGAGCATGCATGCGGTCTAACCTGTGATGCCATGCCAAGGGCACGGGCTCTTTGCAGAAGTCTGCGGGCACGGGGGCTGAGGTCCACGTCCAGGTCCAGATCCAGGTCCGGCTGAGAGGAGGCGCCGGCGCCGCACAAGACCAGAGACAAACCCAGCAGGGCCAGACAACATTGCAGCACGCAGGCCCTCATCTTCCTCGCAGCTCTAGGCTCGGCTTCTTTTCCCGGAGACGTTCCGACAGCACTGTGGAGAGCTGGCTGTGGTTCTGGTTTTGGGACCCACATGCGTGCTCTTTTTAAACTCTGCCGGGTGACTGACAGCTGCCCCCGTTGCTGGGCGATAGTGGCATATGATGTCATAAAGCGTCCAGATTCCTCCTTGTTCTCCACGAATGGCACCGGCTTCTCATTAAGATAACACAAGCGGAAGAATATTGACTTTACAAGGAGAGGGACAATAAAACAATTTGCGCGAACGGGCTGAGGCCCTCTGGGCTAATCTAAGGCAAATACAACAGAGAAATGTCTGCGCCGTCTACCTTTGTCTCCGCAGAAGGCGCACAGTGGCCTAATTAATGATAAAAGCTTTACCAACTCGGGCTTAATGGATTCTGAGTGCGAGCTTCTCTGTATAATTTCTTTACGTTCCATAAAGGACGGCTGGACGGCGTGCCTGGTTGACTGACGTGCTCCATTGTTCGGCCTTGATCAAGCTTTAATCAGTCAACCTTTATTTGGATAGCTCATTTTTCTACAAACGTCGAAATGAGCTGCACGAGTGGCATTAATAAAGCCTACTGTACGGAGGTAGCAGAGCATGAAACAGCGCAGTGGAGGGATAATTAAAACAGTAAAGGCAGGAAGATAAAACAGGCTGGCCTAGAAGTATAAAACCCATTAGCTTCTGCCCGCACGGTGCCCATTATAGGAAGAAGGGATTTAGCTCTCCGCCTGAAGGGACGTAGCTCGTGATGGACATCGTGGCTGTGGGGCTATACTACAGGTTTACGTAAGTAATGGCCGGGGGAGGTGGGGGGCGGTGTGGGGGGCTTCTGTACATATACAAATATTTCCCCGAGATAAAGAAGCAGGCCACTATGTGACCTCACAGACACGACAGCTCAGAAGTAAAGGCTGTTTGATGCTCTGAGCCGTTCCCACCTGATGCACTTAAGATGCACTTTAGTCCTGTGTACACAAAATCAGTGCACCAGTTCTCCACCGTGACCAAGTCAATGGTTTTGCTGGATGTTTGGACCTGCCAGCAGGGCAACACTTCCATCGCCCACTGACTGTACCTGACATAGAAACACTGATCAGGAATTCCCCCGAAATACCAGCTTATAACAGGGAGAGCAGCGTGTCCACCACTGACCTTCCAGCCCGGAACGCCGGCCATACTGCCCTGTAACGAGCTCAGTGTTCCCAGTATGGACATCATGGGAGAGACGGCGAAGAGACAGAAGAAGACATTGCTGAAAGAAGGAAGGAAGGAAGGACAAGACAGAATGACTTAGCAGACTGAATAAGGTACCACTTCTGCTCAGAGTGGCTTTTACTCATAGGGCAAAGGAAGACGGTTTCACGGCTAACGGGCAAACAACAACATTCCTATAGCAGAGTGCTCATCCCTGACAGTGGATGCAAGCGAAGCTTCACAGCTGAAAGGGGAAAACAACAAATATTCCCACAGCAGTGTGATTACCCCGGCTTTAGAGTTTTATTAGACTCATAAGTAAAAGTCTTAGTTTCCATTAGCTCTAAATATCATGCTATATTCCACCTAGCAGGGTAGATACATGTTCAGATATTCATCTGAAAAATAAACATTCAGGGACTACATCTTTTCAAATGGTGCAGCTGACCAGGAGGGGACTCACAGTGCGGTTTGTCAAGGGCTTCTCTCAGTCCCGGGATCGATGTGCAGGTTCTCCTACCTAGAGAGACGAGAGAGGTCTGTAATTTTCATCATAGGTGCACTGTACCTCTGAGAGACACAGTGAGAGAAGTCCAGGAGGTCCCGCTGTAGGGCTTTTAGAGAGCTTATTTGTAAATGATGGTGGAAAATAAGAATTTGGTCCATAATAAACCCCTGGCTCTCACAGACCTGGAACTTCTTTTAGAAGCTCCTCTGTCCTCCACCCGTTACTGTTATAAATCGCCGCTGTCCAAAGAAAAACATGTATCTCCATTTTTGATGATTTTCACTTTTATGCCCCATTTGATCACATGAACTGCTCTTTATACTGTGTGGAAACGTCATGAAGAATGGACCAATAGAAATGGCACAAAACAGCTTAGAAAGACGTCTGGTTCCTTTGACTTCCATTCAAATTAAATGAGGTTTTTGGCCTCTCCTGTAAAGTTGACATTTTGGAGATACCTGTTTTTCTTTGGACAGCGACGAAATGACCCGTTTGACCTCATTACCTGTATAAGACACACCTGTCCACGACCTCACACAGTCAGACTCCAGACTCAACCATGGCCAAGACCACAGAGCTGTCGAGAGACCCCAGGAGGAGAACTGTAGACCTGCAGCAGGCTGGTGTGAGTAAATCTACTGTGGGAGCGACTGTAAGAACATGGAGGACACGCAGGACCACTGGTCACCTCTGACCTCGTTTCTGTGTACATCTCGGCTCCCTGTTGAACACTAGCTCGTTGTGCCGCCTGTGTGAGGAGCAGGCGCTGCTTCACAGTGAAGGTGCTGCAGGGGAACTGGCTCTTATTCTAATTCTCCAGTCCACCTTAAATCCGTCCGTTACAGGCACTGTGTAATGTACCGTATGCGCCCGCGTGCAGCACGGTTTAAGGTGGAACGGGAATTTCGAAAGAGAACTTGAGCTCCGAGGATGGACCGATGGGCTGTGGATTTAAAGGAGCGGGGGGATGACCCTGCTATATGAGCAGTTTAAACATGCTGGAGTTTAAAGTTCCTGAACGGAGCGGAGAGTCGGTTTGGCCGGGGATCCGCTCTCCGACAGCCCGGGTTGCCAGATATGACACAAAGATGCAGGTAAACACGGCGGGCTGCAGCCATGGAAGCTAGCGAACGAACCGGACCGATAGAGCTGAGGTTCTCTACCCGAACTAAAGAACCCATGACCAGAGCCGCCCTGACACAGGAGTGACCTTCGGCGATGCTTTGGAAAGACGGAGACAGGTTGGAGCTCGGTTCGGAGCCGGCTAACTCCCCTCCCTAAGTTAGCACGGAGGCACAGCCAGGGTTAGCTAAGCTAAGCTAGTTTACGGCAGTGGGCGACCGGGAATAGGACAGATCCTAACCAGTTCCGGAGTATGTGTCTTCGGAGCAGTCGGCCTTGCCTTAGCTCTGGCTAGCCTGCGGGACTAGCGGTGCAGCTAGCTAGCACTGAGCGCGTTATAAACCCACACTGTCTGTTTATGGAAATATTAAAACATCACATGCGCGTGCAGTGTAGGACTCGTCACTTCCGGTCCTGTTCATCTTCCGCTCGTTCATGTACGTTCAGAGTCTGCGGGGACCGAGCTCTCCGATGTTCTGAATTCGGAGCGCGTGCTGTCAGTACCACGTGTGTTACGTTTCAGGGTTGGTTCCGGGTTTGAGTGAATGGGCTGTGCTGCTCGTTTAAGGGAACAGCTCCACACAGCGTGCTCCCAGAACGGCCTGTTACCGAACACTGGTTACGGGGTTAAGGTGGCGCCGTCGTGTGTTTGCTGGGTGATTTAAGGTGGAATTAAATATTAATGTAAGAATCAGCTTCTGCTTCCTAAAGGTGGACGTGGTCGGGCCTCAACACAGGTGGGGATGGGCGGAGCGATACCTACACCTGGACACCTTCAAGCCTGACTTTCACTTCTGAGAATCAGGCCTGGCCCATTTAATCCCACAGTTTATTACTCCTCTTCTTCCTCCTCCTCCTCTTCTTCTACATCCTCCTCTTCTTCTTTGTCCTCTTCTTCTTTACTTCTTCTTCTTCCTCCTCCTCTTCTTCTACATCCTCTTCTTCTTCCTCCTCCTCTTCTTCTTTTACGCCACCCTAAATCTGGCCTAGTGATGCCCATGCCCTGCCTACTTGTATTACAGACATAGTTCCCTGGTTCGAGTCACCCCCAGAGTCAGTCCGTCTCTCTTTAATGCGCAGTGAAGCGCTGAGTGAGTCTGTGTCTCTAACACTGGAGGAAAAGCCTTAATATTCAAACGCAGCTCCAGTCTGCCATCTTGTGGCCAACGGAGGAAGCGGGACGGAGATCTCAGCCTGGAACATGATGGACACTTTTATAGTGAAGGCTTAAAAACCAACACTGCACCGCTGCACTCCAATAATGATCATGGTTCCAGTGCACATGGCGTATAGCTAACATGATGCTGATCCCAGAGCGGCAACGCTGCCATGATGGCCATGTTTGGTGATGGCCCTGACAGACCTCTGGTGATGCCCCTGGTAGACGTCTGGTGATGCCCCTGACAGACCTCTGGTGATGCCCCTGACAGACCTCTGGTGATGCCCCTGGTAGACGTCTGGTGATGCCCCTGGTAGACCTCTGGTGATGCCCCTGGTAGACGTCTGGTGATGCCCCTGACAGACCCCTGGTGATGCCCCTGACAGACCTCTGGTGATGCCCCTGACAGACCTCTGGTGATGCCCCTGATAGACGTCTGGTGATGCCCCTGACAGACGTCTGGTGATGCCCCTGATAGACGTCTGGTGATGCCCCTGACAGACCTCTGGTGATGCCCCTGACAGACCTCTGGTGATGCCCCTGATAGACGTCTGGTGATGCCCCTGACAGACCTCTGGTGATGCCCCTGACAGACCTCTGGTGATGCCCCTGACAGAACTGTAAAGCAGTTTTGATGCTCAGGCTAACTCAGTCACATTTTATTAGAAAAATGTACGTGCTGTCATTTTACACAGTGCAATGTTAGGAAGCAGGCACAGACCGGCATTAACAAGTATCAGGGTAACATATGAAAAATGCAAAACATTTCAAGTGGCGTTCATGTGGCTAACTATTCACATATATACCGTATGAGCTACAGACAAACACAGCAATGTTCTCTCCACGGTCACTGGGACAGTCATATCTCACAAGACATTAATGACTTTGGTTTTACTGACTGAGTAGCTCAGTCATACACAAACACACATCCATCCAGCTGACCGAGCGCACCGCAGGGGATGAAAGTGACGTGCTGACCGGAAGTCAGTGACACTCAGCGCCGTGACCACGAGCAATACGACGTGGGCGTATTCAGTGATCCAATCAGGTTTAGTACTTTATGTGACGGAGCGGTGATGCAGAGCGGTGACCACCAAACAGAAGGCATGGCGTGGGTTAGCTGGGGTCATTAGGTCAGGGTCATTAGCCCAGGCCCATTTCTTACTTTACCCCACCTCTTGTTTTGGAGTGTGCTTTGTTCGGTAGTGACCGAGACGTCAGCGTTTGACCAGTGAAAATGAAACGGTGTTATTACAGAGGTTTATTCGTCTGATTCTTATACCTGCCTCTGAATAATCTCCCTTTGAAGGGCCGTGTAGCCCGAACACCAGCCCCTCCGTCTCAAACACAGTCGGGACAACCTAGACTGAACGTGCAAATCGGAGCGGTAGGGCTGAGTGTTAGGGCTGAGTGTTAGGGCTGAGTGTTAGGGCTGAGTGTTAGGGCTGAGTGTTAGGGCCAGGGGGTGAAATGGGATCGGGCCGAAGCTACGTACGCTGTTTGTTTATACTGGTCACTGTTCCTTTAAAAACATGGTCATACACGAGTCAGGCAACAAGCTGCTCGACTGCAGGCTGAGGGCACGGCTGCCCAGGTGACGTGATTTCATCGCTCGCGGTGCGCACACAGGTAAGACTTGGCTTTACAGGTGTTTAAAAAGATAGAAAAAATAAAAGCTGCAATCAGTATTACAATATCCAGCAATGTGTGTGTGTCTGTGTATAGTGTTTGTGTTTGTATGTATTGTGTGTGTGTATATATGTAGCGTAGCTGTTTATGTTGCTGTTTTTTTGTTTTATACATTATTAATTAATGTATTAATGAATTAATAAAAGCATTCAGTGGCATCTTTATGTAAATGAAGGTCTCATACAGTACGTCATAAATATATACTCTCCCTCTCCCTGAATAACACTGCAACATACTGAACACACAGCAGAACAGACAGACGGGCACAGTTTCACTTCTCTATAAACAAGGCCCGTGAAGGCGTACACAAAATACATACAGAATATCCATACATTAAAGCATCAGAGGCCAAACGAAGAGCATTTCAGCGAAGTCGGGCGAAGAAGCCAGTGTTACTACCAGAGCGCGCCGCTGGTGGTGACGGTGGTTAATATGTATAAAATGTACTGAAAGCAGTCCGCATCTTTACAACGGCCCGCTCCACCTCCTCGCAGGCCTCCGCCCATATCAAGCCTGTCCATCAACGGCCTTAGTCTGA
>JAMWET010007838.1:197500-200000 GCA_024036415.1 Prochilodus magdalenae
ACAAACTCTTACCTGGACGTCCTGGTGGTCCTTTCAGCCCAAGAGGACCTGGGGGGCCGGCAGGGCCACAGTCTCCCGGTTGACCTGAAACGTCAAATCGTAAGTAGGGTCACAGAGGTACAACAGAGGATAACTATCCTCGCTGCTATGAACCCGACGCACACGGGCTCACGCCAGGCCCTGGTCAGGCTGACAGGCTGGAGGCTGTAGGGACAGGTTTGGGAGGGCAGTGGGAGCTGCCAGTGCGGAAGAGTTTTATTTTGTGTTGCGGGAAAAATTTTCTAAAAAACATTAATAATAATAATAATTTTATCATTATTATTATTAGTAGTATTATTATCATCTACACCAAAATAAGGGAACACTGGGTACGGCTACCAAATATCAGGTACTGGTACCAAGACTGGTTTGAAGGTGAACAGTGGCTGGTTCTAGGATCTGACTAGGATCCTGTCAGTATTTCCACACGTCCAAATAAACAAGCTGACCTGATCCCACATCCCGTCCTGGTCACGAGATAAACTACCAGTCATAACACTTCTGCTTCTTTTTTCATATTATCATTTCTTTTCATTTGTTCAGGTCTACTCGTATGCACATATGACACTACTTACCCCGTGGTCCACAATCGCCCTTCGGCCCCTGGTCTCCTTTGAGCCCGCGGTAACCATTAGACCCATCTTTACCCTTTAAAGACATTCATTAAATTATTACCCATTCCTGTTGAAGCAGCTTCACCAAAAACTGTCCAAATATTTTTTATTTTTGTTATAATCTTTTATTTTCACACACACTGCCCGGCCACACACTCTAATATTTAGACGGACCACTATTAGTTTAGATCAACCCGAGATCCGGTACTGTCTTCTCCAGCACATCCTAAACATTCTCAATGGGGTTCGGGTCTACGGAATACGGCCGTGCCATCCGGGAAGAAGAATCCACTGATGGAGTAACCAGGTGGTTCAGGATGTTCAGGTGATCAGCTGACCTCACTCTCTGAGCACATGACCCTGCTGAACCTGGACCAGCCCAACTGCAGCCCCCCAGATCATGGCACTGCCCCCACAGGCTGGTACAGGAGGCACTAGGTATGATGGGTGATCACTTCAGCCGCCTCTCCTCTTACCCCTGATGCCCCATCACTCTGGAACAGGGTAGATCTGGACCCACCAGACCACATGACCTTCCTCCATCACTCCAGAGTCCAGTCTTTACGCTGCCTAGCAGGCTAAAGCCATGTTAGCCGGTTAGCCTCACTGGCGAGTGGTCTTCTTAAATCTACCCAGCTGTTTAGTCCCGATCCCTGGAGTTCCCTTCGCCCTGTGCGTGTGGAGACGCTCTTCCTCTCACCTCCCTGAGCTCTACTGCTGCTTCTCCACCATCTGATTCACCTCATCATTTTTCCCATGGCTTCACCAGATCAAAACCCAACGCACCGTTTGGAAAGTGGCTGAGCGGGAGACTTGAAGAATCTGAAGTGCACGGTGCAACAAACATCAACTAGGGTTCTTTAGTTACTCACCGGTTGCCCCTCTACGCCTCTGTCTCCACTGTAACCAGAGGGCCCTGGTGGTCCTGAAGGCCCACATAAACCCTTATCTCCTTTCAGCCCAGGACCGGGGGGCCCTGGAGGACCACATGGGCCCTTGGGTCCTGCACATACACACATGGTGATGAAAACCATATAAAGCACAGTGGAGTTTGTAGAATTATGAGGAGAGGTGACGTGAATCTATCATGTACACTCATCATCAAAAGAATAGCTGCACCCAACAGGAACCAGCCAGCAGGAATGGAACCAGGTGGGCCTCATCGCTGTACCTGACTGACCAAACAGCCACACTGTGGACATTCAGTGAGCAGTGATGCCCTCCATAAGTCGCCCTGTTAGTGCAGCACCATTTCATCATGTCAACAGATTCCGGTAACCTTTATCTTCCTTCCCAACACACCTGCACTCCCACTGTAAGGGTCCGGGCTGTGCCGCCTGCAGCCAGCAGAGGGCGGCAGCAGCGGTGCTGTTCTAGGAGGTCTACAGCCCGGAACTTCAAACCCCAGAATGACCCGGGCTGATCAAGCCAACAAGCTGCACCTGAGGCCTCAGCCATATAAGCCCCCACCAAACAACAGTCACCGCTACACCTTTGTAGAGGGTTAGCCGGTACAGTACAGAAAGAAAGAAAGAAAGAAAGAAAGAAGAAAAAAAAGGGGCAAAGAAAAAAGTAGAGAGAAAGAGAGAGAGAGAGAGAGAGAGAATAAAATAGAGAGGAAAAGAAAGGGGGGGAAAAAGCAAAAGAAATGAAAAGCTGCAAGTGCTTAAAGATTAAATATATAAACAGAGCGCGAGGGTCCCACAGACCCACAGACCCCCTCTCTGTTAAACCCTCTCCTGTTTGTTTCAGTTCTTTAATAAACTTCTCCTTTCGTCTGAGTACGTCGTCCTGGCGTCTCCTTTGTTTGACTTTCCCGCCACTTCTCCCTCTCCCTCACAAACCCC
>JAMWET010007838.1:205000-207500 GCA_024036415.1 Prochilodus magdalenae
GATGTGATTGGACCCTAGCTCTTTCCAGTTTCAGAACTTCAGAAAAAGAAAACTGTATTTAAGAAGCTGAGTTTAGTCCTCCTGGGGGCTACTAAACTCGGGCCTTGGGGTGAAAAGTGTTGGGAGCCCCCCTGATTCAGGACACTGATGTTTGTTGTATGTTGTACTTTACATTCAGTTCACTGGACACCAGATATCATTCGGTGGCGGATCATTCTCCAACCAGCACAGTAATGTGCACTACTGTGAGTGCTACAGGCTCTTCTAGGTTGAGAGTGATGTGCCAACCACACATATCCATCCAGGCACCACCTTTTACTCCACCCAGCAGTCTAATAATACATTCCTAGGAATTCCACAACACAGGTATATCTGATGAAACCGTCTCCAGTAGCGTCACACGTTCACCCCTAACACACACGGTGAGATTCGCCTGGATTCATTCTAAACAGCAGGACTGGGCTGCCTTGCGATAGGATCTGTGTTATGCACCTTACATCCTTGGGGTCCCGGATTCCCTGTCCCAGGTGGGCTAGGGTCTCCTTTGAGCCCTTTTGGTCCACATGTTCCTTGAGGGCCAGGAGATCCTGGTTCTCCAGGCCGGCCATTTTCCCCTCTGGAACCTTTGCAGCCTGGTGACAGAAGGGAAGGACTAAACATCTGGAGAAGTGATTGTCATTCAGTGGAGTCACATTATTATGACCACCTCCCACTTTCTACCCCAGCAGCTCACAGCTCTGAAAGGAAGTCACGTTTTCGTGGCATTCTCTGGGCCCACTTATCCATGTGGAAGGCACTGCAGTCAGCATGGCTCCAGATACCTGTGACACCTACAAGGACCTCATGGAGTCACTCCCAGCCCGTCTAGCTGCTGTCCATGCTGCACATGGCAGGTACCCTGGATATTAGCTGGCAGTAATAATAATGTGACCCGGCAGTGTATGATATGTGAATGGTGTGTGCGACACAAATGGCTCCAGAACTAGCTATGTTCTCCATCTCTGAGTGTGTGTTACCTGGTACCCCCATATCGCCACAACTTCCATCAAAGCCAGGGACACCAGGGTCACCAGGCTGCCCATTAAAGCCTGGGATTCCAGGCGGACCTGAGAGAAAGAAAGAGGGGGAGGTACAGAGGATGAGCGGGTAGAGATGAACCTTTACATGAGTGAGAACCGCTGAACGTGCATGTGGGGTAATGCCCACCGACATGTTTCTATTAGACCTACATGGTTTTTAATACGATAAAGAAAAACAGGGTTACTACTCCAGCCCGCCCTACAGGGGCGTAAGGCTGGCCGGAGAACAGGTCCAGGGCTTTCTGTGTGGCGGGCGTATCTATGAACAAACACGCGTTTGAACACAGTGAAGTTGTATTAACTAGTTACCCCTTTTACATATACAGCCCTCCAGACCCCCCAACGCGGCGTTACTGCTGCCGTGGAATCAGCTTTTAGCAGCTGCGCCCATCACACCTCGCCAGTCCTCGTCTGTTCACGCTCGACAAAACGCTGATCCTCCACAACAAGAGCTCCACAATGCTCCTCATGCTGCCTTGCTCATGGCTGAGGAAAGATGGCAGACGCTGTTGGCCGTGTCACTGCTGCTAGCCTTAGCTTTAGCCTCTCTGCGTTCCCAGATTCCTGCGTTCCCAGTGTTGATATGCAGCGGGGCGATGGTGGTGTTCCGTAAGCTTGTTGTCATTTTCACTCAGAAACGAACTCCTAGAATCCGATACACTCATCACCGAACGAATAACTGCACCCAGGCGAAAGTGTTGGGTTGCAATGCTATTGGGAAGGAAGATAAAGGTCACCAGGAGCAATAAATATGAATAGGACTGGACCACCTGCATGCATGTAGTCCTGGCTCATGCTGCCTGCACTAACAGGATGCTCGCTGAATGCCTGCAGTTGTGGCGGTTTGGTCACTCTAGGCATGTCAGAGTTTGTTGGTTCTCTCTCTCCATGGTTTGTGTAGGTCTCACAGATCCTTCATATGGTGTAGCTCAGCAGATAACAGCACTGCTCGTCAGGAACCCCTGCCAGATGTGGGAGACTGGGGTTTGAATCCCGGTCTGGGTGACGACGCTGTGCTACACCAGTAAGAGTCCATGGGCAAGGCTCCTAACACCACACTGGCCCATCCAGGTCGCGCTGGATAAGAGCTAAATGCCGTAAACGGTGCGTGCCCTCTTTAATCCGCTGCCACCAACAGCGTGCTATAGTAATATCTGCACAACCTGTACAGCGCGCAGTGCGTCGCTAAGATCCTGGAGCTCTAGACCGCAACCCCTCTATAATTAATGGGAGAGTACGCAAGGTGCCAGTAAGAAAAGGAACAATGAGACGGTGAGGTGAACTTCTTACCCTGTGGCCCCGCAGCGCCTGGTGCTCCGTTTCTCCCACAGTTGCCATTACGTCCTAGGTCGCCTTTGTCACCCTTGGGACCGGTGGGGCCAGTAAAACCTACATAACACCAAACAAAACAAATAACAAAT
>JAMWET010007838.1:212500-227500 GCA_024036415.1 Prochilodus magdalenae
ATCACCAGTAAGCCCAAGAAGCCCATCTTCTCCTGGTGGCCCTGGCCTACCAACGCACCCTGGAGGGCCAATACCTGCATCTCCCTAATGACATAAACAGGAAGAGATGAGATCAGCTCAGATTCTAAATACTGAATTGAACCTCGATGGCTTGTTCATTAACACCTGAGATTAATTTACATCCCGTGTCCCTGGGGGCGGGCGATTTACACCGTCTATCGGTCTGATGGATGAATCTGGGTTTGGCAGATGTCTGTGTAAACGATGGTAGAGAAGGAACAATGGTCTGAGGCAGTGTTTAATACCTGGGGCCGGACCCCTCAGGACCACCGAGGATAGCTCTTAGTGCTACAGTGTGCAGTGCCATCCTGGACAATTGTGTTCTTCAATGTGGCTGCATACTTCAGACTTTTATTGAAATGCACACGCAGATCGGAAAATGCTAATTAAATATGCTAATTGTGTTTATTCTCCATGTTAGTGGCCATTATTTACAACAACTCAAATGAAACAGTATGTACTGGCATGTCTGTGTGTTACGGCTGTAATTGTTATAGTGTTAATGATCTGACTCTAGAAACAGGAATAGAAGAGGAATGTCCACTGCCCGTCCACTCCCCGTCCACTGGCCGTCCACTCCCCGTCCACTCCCCGTCCACTGGCCGTCCATGACCTCAGAGTCCTGCGAGCTTATGTCTGATGCTGGTCATCAAGTCATTAATATGGGGGCTTTAGACAGCCACCAGTCCGTCAAGAATCACCTCCACATGTAACAGCGGGTAACCGCTTTGGCCAGTTCGTCTTGGCCTGGTTGGGGAGTGTCACTGCAACCATGTTCCAAAATCTAGCTGAGGCAGTCCAGGGAATGAAATATAACCACACGGTGTAATACTGAGATGGCCACATAATGTTTGGCCATCGTATATGGCATTTAGCTGAGGCTCTTTTCCAGAGCGACTTACACCGTTAATCATATCACGGGTAGACCAGTGTGGTGTTAGGAGCTCTTACTGGTGTAGCACAGCGTAGTCACCCAGACCGGGATTGGAATCTCCCACCTTGTGTGGTAGCTCAATAACAAGTGGTGTTATGCGTTATGCCACACCAACCACTTTGAGATGCATGAGCAGACTGCGAACTGAGAAACTGTCCTCCATCTCCAGCTGGACTCGACAGTTAACATTGCACCTTTGTACCATTGTCCTGTACCGTCCATGCGTCCATCGCTAACAGCTCCTACAGAGCATTCCTGAAGTAAGGCACTGCCATAGATGCATTCTGATGTCATTAATCTGACCTTATCCCCTGGCATCCCAGGTGGTCCTGAAGGTCCTGGGCGTCCTGGTTTCCCAAAGCCTGGCTGTCCTGGGGGACCTGTCACACCCTTGTCACCTGAAACAGGTACATGGAGATGGTATGTTAGGGTGGTGTAGGTCACACAGAGAAAACTGCAGAGGTCTGGATATTTATCTTGTCTGGCCACAGGGTACATAAATACACCTACCTCTGGGTCCAGGAGGTCCTGGTCCTCCTGCCAGGCACAGTCCCTTATCGCCTATTTGCCCACATGGTCCTGGGAACCCTGGCATTCCGTTGGGTCCCGGATATCCTGAAGCCAAGGCCAAACAGACCGGAGTTACGTGGACACTCCTTTTTACCAGTTAGAAGGTTGACTGAAATGTGCCCTGCCCTGAATCCAAAACTGTCCCAGAACTTTTGCCTGAGCCCGACCCGAACCCAGACCTGATCACCCCCAAGCAGAATCCCAGTAAAGCGTAAATGACAGTAAGTATTAAGTGTTGTGTCCTCTGTGGACTTTGTTGTGGCTCTGTTTATGGCTAGTGTAGCCGGGTTATTATTTCAGATCCGGTATATTATCTTTTAGATTCACTGTTGACTATTCCGGACCTTGGGTCTCCCCAAAGCAGACTCCTCATCACCGAGAGGCCAGTTACACCAGTTACACCAGTTACACCAGTTACACCAGTTTAAGTTATTTCAGGTTTTGTAAAGGAAACACGGAATGTTGCACAGCTTATATTGTTCCCACTTCCTGCTAGACTGTGGCTGCTTTAGGAGAACGAGGGAGGAATAAACAACACATAGACGAGTCCGAGTCAGAATGGATGTGGATTAGAGTCCGGGGGTCTGCATGCAATGTGGTGGCTGTGGGTTAAAATAATCAGTAGGGTTTGGGTGGGGTCAATGAGTGGGGCTCGATGGAGGAAAGAGGGATGGAAAAACAGGCAAATAAACGAGTGCGGTCGAACCAACACTGAATTCGTGCTTGGATGTCTACCCTGAGACTGAGATACACTGTCGATTGAGTACAGTTGATAGACTTCCACCCAGTTCATTCAGAGGGTAAACAATTCCAGGGAATCCATTGGTACAAGTAACAGAACATTCCAGAGCTGGAATAATGGGGTTCTGTCTGGACCAGTCAGGTCCTGGCCTAGATCTCTAGCTGGACAGATACTCAGAGAGAGACTTAGAGAGAGAGGGAAAGTGAGGGCTATCCTACCAATCCCCATCTGCAGGGCACACACACAACTCTCTTTACTTCACCTGTTGGGCCCGGTGGGCCCGGCAGACCCTTTGCTCCTGCGCACCCTCGCTCTCCAGGAATTGTGAAGGCCCTTCCAGGCTCTCCTTTTTCTCCTGCAAAACAAAAACTGTTTTAATGGCCAAAATAATAAACAAGAGATTCAACACAGTCGAGTCACATTATTATGACCACCTGCTGCTTTCAGTGCGTAGCTCATGAAGGAAGTCTTGTTTTGTGGCCCACTCATCTATGTGGAAGGCACACTCGACCCATTTGGGTATGACTCCATCCCTGCAGATCATGTACCCCCATATATGCTGGTGAGATCTTCCAGCAAGCCAATGCAGCACACGTGGCTAGAAGACCCAGCACTGCTTGGAAGAGCATGACCAAGACTTCCAAGTACTCCCCTGGCCTAATTCTATAGACTTGAACCCAACTGAGCATCTGTGGGACCACCTCAATAGTCGTGTTCGCTCTACGGGTCCTCCCCCACGCACCCCCCAGCAGCTGTGGGACGCCCTGCAGTCAGCATGGCTCCAGATACCTGTGACAACCTCCCAGCCCGTGTAGCTGCTGTCGGTGCTGCACACGGGGGCTACTCTGGTATAAGCTGGTGGTCATAATAACGTGACTCGATCCTGAACAAGTAGATTATTACAGACTAGCTTTTACACACACTTCACTCTTCAGGCTCCTACCTGGTTCCCCACAAGCCCCTCTCTGACCCGGTGCTCCAGCGTTGCCCTTCACACCCTGGGGCCCTGGTGCCCCGACCCCAGGGAACCCGGGAGGACCCAATGGCCCAATCCGCCCGCTCAAACCGGCAGGCCCTGGGCTTCCCTTCTCTCCCTTACATCCAAAAGGACTCTAAAGGACAGGGACATGTTAGTAGGATCTCAGCTCTAGAACCAACGGAACCCAGGGTACCTGAGTACAGAAGAACCTTTTCAGATCAATTAATCTCACACTGAAGCTACAGTACAAACAGAACCCAACCTGTCCGGTACATTTAGTCTAGGAAAATAAACATGTTTCATAATTATTGGCACCCCTGTATCTAGCACACTGTCCACGGCCCCGAGTCCTCGCCTATCCTGCCTGATGGGGCTGGAGAATACACAGCCAATCCTAAATACAGAATCTCTCCCGATCCTCCAGGAGTCTTCTGGACTCTTTACTTCACCTCCACCCACAATTTTTCAGTGGAGCTCGGTGGAGTTCAAAGGACTGGGACAGCGGTTGAACCACTGCAGCCACTGAACCATTTTCACGTGGAACTGGACTCACATTCTGGATCACTGTCCTGCTGAAAGACCCCACCATGACCTATGAGCAGGATCTAAAACTAGACACCTCCAGGCTCGATTACTGCCAACCCTGTCGAATTTAGGCAGTAAAGGAGCAATATGTAAGATTTCTAGTTTACAACATTCCAGTGTTAACTACAGTCATCAACGGAGTGTGAGGAAATAATCTCAATGGTGTCCAAACAATAAAATCTTCAAGATGGGAACTTCACAGGAGAGGGCAAATCCCTGATCTAGTTTGAATGTAACTCTGTGGAACCAGACTTCACGCTTCTCCGAGCAGGTTTGGGCCTTTTCTGCTGGTCCATTAGTCATGTAAACAGCAGCTCATGTGATCATACGCTGCGGACAGCGACGGCATGTATGTGTGGCAGAGTCTGTAAGGTAAGCATGCTAATGAGCTAGCTTAATCATCTGGTCTCATAATTCCACTTTGTTCCTCCAGACATGAGTCGGTCCCTGCAGTGCCCCTCAGGCCAACACGGAGGATGAAGAAGTGGCCTGAGTGTCTATTCTAATCTGCTCCTGGGATTATTTCAGGGCAGGCAGCCAATGAGAGGAAGAGTGAATGTAAAGAGACCTGAGGACTTCTGATTATCACCACCACTGCTGCCCGCTCTCGGCAACGAGCCACATACGCCACACAGACCAAGTGCTACGAACAGCAGCAGTGACTCTGAATTCACACGGTCACTTCAGGAGCTGTTAATGCTAACACCGAGGAGGAGCTGCTCGCCGGTACGATGTGTGTGGACACCGCTCTCTGGTGCTATATTGCCCCTTACTGCTTGAACTGTATGTTTGGACTATACACTGCATTCTGGAATTTTGTTCAGTCAGTAAAATGAATCAGTAGAGTTGTTACATGAACATAATCCAGAGTAAACAGATTATAATCCAGGTTTTATGTTTGTTTGTTTTTTCGTGATATTTTTGCAGCCCTACTGAACCCCACTGTACATGACTGTGAAGCCGTCTGTACTGACCGGATTGCCTTTCGCTCCCATGGGGCCTTTAATTCCGGGAGCTCCTGGTACTCCACACCTTCCGTTAACTCCTTGAATACCAGGATTTCCTGGGTCACCCAGATCCCCCTTGTCCCCGCATCCTTGCATAAATCCTCGGTCTCCTTTGGGCCCCGGGTAGCCTGGCGGTCCTTGATTTCCACACTTTCCCTGCAGGGTAGAGTTTCCATAGTCAGAATCAACACTGACAGTATCATACCCGGCGCTCTCAAACATCCTTTACAAGGTCTACCGAAAAGCACTGCGTCTGAACACCTGGACCGGTTAACCTGATCACATCCTCCTCCCGAGGTTATCACTGGCCTTACTAGCACAACGAGCCGTGACATCACATGGTGTAAAGTCGAGCAGGGCGGGTACTGTCTGAAACCAGCTGATACAGTCATAGGAGTTCCCGTATGGGACTATTTCCCGATAGGGGCTGCTGAACGAAGCTGCACACTTAGTGCTCCTCAGAGGTTCAGCTACTTCGAGCGGCTCCTGATTACGTGTGTAAAGGCAGATAGACAGTAATAATGGACTGGGGGCACTCACTGGAGGGCCAGGGGGACCCTGCAAGCCCCTAACACCCGGTGGTCCTCTGCTGCCTCGTGGTCCTGGATCACCTGCACAGACAGAACATTACAGCACGGATGTAGGACCGAGCGTGTGAGCCATAATGACACTGGTGCCCACTGATTTCAGAGCATCACTGTGGGCTCAGTTCTGCTGTTGTACAACCAATCAATTGAGGAATCCATCAATCAATCAATCAATATCTATTTTCACCTGGAGCAGCCCCATATATTTATATATATACACATACAATAATAATAATAATAATAATAATAATAATAATAATAATAATAAAAGCAGTTACAGGCAGAATGGAGGTGGTTCGTCTCTCTGTCACTCACACCCTCACTTAAACTTTACCTTTAGCTCCACGTGGGCCAGATTCACCAGGTTTTCCTCGTGGTCCAGGTTTTGACAATGTAGAAGGGCAGTAATTGCAGGTGTCTCCTTGTTGTCCTGGAAAGAGGAATTCCACTATTGTTATGTCACTGCACACGCCCATCAGAGATTTCAGAAACTCACTGACCTCGAGACCCTCCCACCCCACATCTGTGTTCCCAAATCTGACATTCTTAGTTACTGGCGGTCTCTACGGGACTTCTTCGGGATAGGTCCGCTTCTTTAACGGTCTTATTTGTTCTAAAATATTTATGTTTATGTTCTCCAGCACATTTCCCATAAGACTCACAAAGGAACATTACGCTACCCGTTTTCGTTAACCTGGAATCAGAATTCCCATTGGCTTTAGTCTGGAATACAAGAACTGAGGATAGACTCCTACCTTCTTCCCCCATAGGTCCGTTGTTACCTACGCTCCCTCTGAAGCCTTTCTCTCCTTTGACTCCCTTAGATCCCACACGAGCATAGTAATCTGTAGAACAAACAGAGTTCAGGACATGATCTACATCTTAAAGCACGCGCCTGCTGGACACCGGGTTACAGAGGGTCAGACCAACAGAAGAATGGGACGGAGCAGGACACCGGCGCTCTCCTGAACCCGCCGCAGGCAGGTGAAGCAGTATGTGGAGATATGTGGAGCATGAAGCGAATCATCAGTGGAAATGTCATGGTTTAAAGGTGTGAGTACCTCGCGGTCCTGGAGGGCCTCGGTCACCAGGACATCCAGCGGGCCCCGGAAACCCATCTCGTCCTGGGGGGCCTACACCATGTGATGCTGACTCTCCCTTTTCTCCCTTCCCCCCCACACAGCCTTTCTTGCCTCGTGGCCCAGGTTGTCCGTGCACAGAGATAGCTGGATTAAAAAAAACAAAATATCATTTTCATAAAATTAAAGTCATGGTCTCATACACCCGGTGACACATCTCAGTATCTCTACGAACACAAAGCCATGTGTGCATACACTCATCCTCAAAAGAACAGCTGCACCCAGGAGGTGTGGGAGTGCGGTGCTGTTGGGAAGGAGGATAAAGGGTACCAGGATCAATAACTGATGATAAATTTAGACTGATATGATCAATATTTATTGAGCTACACATACAGAAGTCTGTCTCTCAGTATGGCATCGGGCCGCCGTGTTCGCTAACCCAACACGCCAGACGTCTCGGTATGGGGGGACACCAGGTCTTCTGGACATGTGACTACAGACCATCCATCTTGGTGCTGACCACGGTGCCTCCACACACGGATTCGTTGGGCGTCTCCACCAAGACTAAAGCGGGACTCGTCACTGAAGATGACCCGCTGCCATTCTGAGTCCCTCCATGACAGTCTGGTACGACACCACTGCAGTCTTTGGTGACGGTGACGTGGTGTTAAGGACAGTCGTGGTAACGGTCTGTGTGCATGTAGTCCTGCGTGGTGCAGCCGTCTGCCGATGGTGCAATAGTGCTTGCTCATGGAGGACACCACTGCTCGCTGGAGGTCTGTAGTGATGGCTGTTGGGTCAGTCAGGTACAGGGATAAGGCTTGTCCTTGCTTACATCACATGCAGCCAAACGTGAAACTTGAATCATCTGCATGTCCCATGATGCCAAACCTTCCCACCAAGTTTCATTCCGGTGGGTGGACTCCTTCTGGGTGCAGCTCTTTGGGCAACTGTTCTTTTGATGGTGAGTGTATGCTGGACAGGACATGGCATGATGCACACACAATATTTTTTAAATTCATAAAGATTCGTTATGTGGGTTTTTTTGTGGCACAGGAAATACTGGACTGCTGAATATATAGATTCCCAAATGTATGTGTAACGGTGGTGTGTAACGGAAATATAATTTAAAAATTCCCTTTTGTTTACCTGAAGGGCCTGGGAGTCCTGGAAATCCACTTAGCCCTGAGAGATAAAGTGGCTCTTTAGTAAGGCTTTACCATTATATGTTATATAAATAAAAACGAATGCACAGTTTACATATATCTTACCTAAATCGCCTCTGGTGCCAGGAGGTCCGGGGGGTCCAGGAGGCCCTCGCTGGCCTTTGAGTAGTTGAACATTTAGTTTCCCCTGTATGGAGGCACAGACACAGTCAGGGCTCATTTCCAGAGGAACCGCCACGTGCAGCAGGGACAACGGCTAGACGGGCTGGAAGGGACTCAGTAAGGTCCTGGTAGGTTATCACAGGGCGCATGGGGGGAGATCTACGGAGTTAGCACGGTGATCAAGGTGGTCTTACAGGTGCTCAACGGGGTTCCAGGGAATTAGGGGACCAGGGTAGTACTAGGAGGTCTTGGTCATGCTCTTACAACCAAGGTCGGACATTTTTAGTCATGTGACTTGCTGGAAGATCCCGTCCGCAAGGACGAATTCATTCCCGATTCGGCTGATAGTGCCTTCCATTTGTACGAGTGGATCCCAGAGAATGCCTTAAAGTGTGACTTCTCTCATGAGCTACACGCTGCTGACGATGAGTGTAGAAAGTGTATGTGTGAATGAATATGAATATGTGACCAAACCATCCGCCTCACTACAGTGCTACTCAATTCAAGGCACCTTCTGTAGCATAGCAATGTGCTTCAGCTTAAATCAGCTGGGTTTTAAAGATTTGCACTAACCGCAGGTTCTCACTATGGTACGGTCACTGGAACCGGGGAGTACTAAAAACATTGTACTCGCTCTGAAAACAATCCAGCAAAGCTGAATGACAAATATAAGATTTAAAACAACATGGCTTCAAAAATACTAATCACACGTATCTGAGAACTTTGTGGGCGTGGCTAATATGCAGCTTGACTGGCAGCTTCCTGTCCAACACTCTTATCCTGCTCCACCACTCATACAACACTAGTTCCATGATCAGGCTGTTGTGTGATGGTAACTGGATCAAGTCAGACACGACCGGACAAGCAGACAGACGGCTGGACAAACAGACATTTGCTAAATTTCCTTCGGGATCAATAAAGTATCTATCTATCTATCTATCTGTCTATCTATCTATCTATCTATCTATCTATCCAGATGGAGTGACGAAGAAGCAGACGGATTAAGCAACGTGTGAATGAAGGAACGACGGAGCAATGCCGGATTATGAATAAACCATTGACTGGATTAACTGCTGTCTGCAGACAGGTGGTCTAGCTTGCTAGCTTTTGGTTATGCAGGTAAGCTTTAGCCCACTAAGCTATCTGACTCTTTTGTGTGGGCGGGGCCAGAGATGTATACCTTGTGTTTGGTTAGGAGTTGTTTGGAGGCGTCACCTGAGATTAGGACCACCCAGTTTTAATACAGAGGAGAGAATGCCGGTCACTGGAGGATCTTTTAGGGAGTTTACTCAGCACGTGTTTGCCTGTGCGGTTTAGATAAAGCCCTGGTTAACTACAGAGCTAACTACTAAGCTAAACCTAACCCAGCTATCCGACTAGCTCATCTGTCCGTATGTTTGCCTGTTGTCTATCCGTTCACCCGTTGGCCATGCAGTAAAATAAACGAGGAGCTTCTTTAAGTCATCACCACATAATGAACACAGTGCGGGTTAATACATTGCTCAGCTGTGGAGACACATTAACACCTGAAATACTCCGTCCTATGGGACGTGAAGATGGAAATCGAGTCATAGGACACAGAAAGACTTACTTCTCCCGGGGGACCAGCAGGACCTCGTTGACCTTGTTGTCCCTACACACACACACACACACATACAGAAGGACATGGACATGGTTCGACTCTTGTTAGGACCTCCATACCCCAAATGTAAGACTGCCCTCCAGTGGAGGTCGAGTGGGTTTACATTAATGACAGTACTGATCAAGTCTGACTAGACACACTCACAAACACTCATCCATTCATGCAGGAAAAAGGTGACAACCAATGGGAAACTGACCCTTTGACCAGGTACGCCAGGAGCTCCGCATTCTCCCTTAGGCCCCTGAGTGCCCTGTGGGTACAAACACCGTGTAGATCAAAAGAATTAGTGACTCATCTCAAGTTTCCCGTTTAGCAGCCCAACAGGTGATTCCTCCATCAACTGCTTCATCACTGTTTGGGTTACAGGTGTCGTCAGAGGCTCGCTGAAGCCAGGACTGGGGTGGACCGCACCCGGTAGCAAGACGTGGGCCAAATATGCATCAGGTCAAGGCCACCAGAAGTAGGCTGTATCTGTTCCAGAAGTGGACCAGATCTGTTTTGGGACAGGTGGGCCACCTTCTTGCCAGTGCAGACAGTGGGCCAGCTGTGCCATATCTCTGCCAGGTGTGGCCCACATCAACTTGCTGTCTGTGACTTAGCCTATTTAATTTACGCAGTGGTGAAAGTGTTCGGTATGCGGCCTTCGACCAAATGTTTCATCCTTTCATCAGTACATCCCTAACGTATATAAATATACAGGTATATTAATACCAATTTAATATCCACACGGCATCACACAAACATCTCCAGCTACACATTTTACCAAGCTCAGCAAGGCCAGACTGTTATCTACCGCTGAGGTATAGTCTAGACTGCTTACCTTAGGACCGTAGTTTCCCAGCGTCCCTTCCTTTCCTTCTTTTCCCTAAAAATCCACACACCTTTCATTACTAACACAAATCAGAACGTAAATCCACATCAGCCTGCGTCACTTTGGGTCACAGCCTGGGTCAGGGCTGATCAGTACATTAGGTCATGTCTCTGCCCGGCTCACTTTGTTCAACATGAACACAGTCAATCAGGGAATCAGTTACAAACACAATCAACAATCAATACCACACACACACACACACACACACACACACACACACACACACACACACACACACACACACACACACACACACACACACACACACCACACACACACACTCACATACACACACACATACACACACACACACATACACACACACACACACACACACACACACACACACACACACATACACACACACACACACACATACACACATACACACACACACACATACACACACATACACACACACACACATACACACACACACACACACACACACACACACACACACACTACGATAAGGGAATCAGCACAGTGTGTATGTACCATGTGTGCACGCTCTATGGTCCCTGAGCATCCTGTAATATGATTGGTTCACCTTGCAGTTTCACTTTCCTAAAGGCGAAGTGATCCAATAGGACTGTGTCCTGTGGCTGAAGAGCTACCTGAAGACTCCGCCCTCCACCATGTTTTACCTCCATTAATGCATAGTTCCTATTAATAACAGAATCCCATTTCGGTTGGGTGTGACGCTACCTGGCTTCCTTAAGAGAGGATGGTCATCTACACCCAGCAGTAAACTGTGTTAATGAAAACAGCCTAGCTGAATTAACCTACTGTCTGTCATTTAGCAGCGTGCCGTACGGAGCTGGAACTGAGATCTCATGAATACCTGAGGAACTTCTCTACAGTGAAACCAGAGGCACAGCTGGTCCGATACTGACCTCCTGTGGTTTAGTAGAGGTCTCCATAAGGGAACCCGCTGTGCTCAGATTGCTCCTGTAACTAAACTCTCCTTTCTCCTTTATCTCTACGGTAACTCATCGTTTGTCCAGCGCTGCTGCCTCTGGCTGAACCTGTCTGTAGGTGTGGGCTCGTGTGGTATAAGTGTGGTAAGGCAGGTGTATGTAAATATGATGCTCCAGCATGTATGAGCTTACGCAGGGTCCGGGTTCGCCTATCTCTCCTTTATGTCCTTTACAGCCGTACGGCCCCCTTTGGCCCTTTGGAACAACAGAGTGGAAGTCAGTCAATCAGGTGTGGAGAGTGGACAGTGAAGCAGGGAGCAGGGGGTGCCTAATACATTGATGGGTTTGTTACATGTCATGTAAACAACTCATGCTGTTTATTCAAACTTCATTAAAATGATAAGAATAATAAAGTACACGGAGCAGTGCAGATTTAGATCTGCTGGGAAAATGCCAAAATGAATTATGGAGAAGACTTCTACAGGCTTGAGAGGGCCAGGTACACACAGATCATCCTTGGCATAAAAGGGGAAGGTCAGAGGTCAAGTTTCTGGCTGTGGAGAGTCTCAGAGGAGAACAGATTATGTACTCACTGGATTTCCGGGGGATCCCGTTTCTCCAGGATCTCCAGGTTCCCCCTACAGGCAGAGACAGAGAGCGAGTGTTCAGGTACTGAGCTCTGTGGCTCATTATTAACACTCGTCATTCAGTCTTCTGATGACTTACCTTAAGCTCCCGGGGTCCTGACACGAAGGACACGATGCCTTTGTCTCCAGGTATACCAGTTGGACCTCTGAAGCCCTATAATGCAGTGATCATGTATGTGGACGTATCATTCACTGGTCCAGACCCATTTAGAATAATCCTGTTTACAGTAATACTCCAATCCCTGAGTGATCATACATGTGCTCAGAACTAGTGGTGCGGCACTGACCTTTTGCCCTACAGGCCCTTGAAAGCTTGCACCCTGTACACCCTGTGTGAAAACAGAACGATCAGGAATACAGTAACACACAAGTGACCAAACACACAAAGGCTACTTCATTTATAAATGCAGGACTAACCTTCTCTCCTGCTGACCCAGGCCTCCCTCTGTGGCCCTGGGGAGGGAGGGGGGGGTACTGGTTAACACTACCACCATACAAACAAAGCTTAACACATTTTCACACTCATTAGGAAGAAAGATCAGACAGAGGTGATGGGTTATCCGGTGATATGGCAGTAACCTGTACTGGTTTTCTAACCCTACAGGGTAACAGAGCCACTGTTAGCTCGCCAGACCTGGCGTGAGGTTTCGGATGAGTTGAGTCAGTCAGGTCCTCTGCACTGTTTCATCCTGACCCTCTACCGCTATCTCTTTTCTAGGATCATCAGTTTAGGAAACGGGTCGCTAACGGCATCGGGTAGCGCTATGGACCGATCTATAGTGCAGCAGTGTACGGTAAAGAACTAGCCTTCCAGGCCTGGCTACGGGCTGAGCTCTGTACGGAGTGGACAGGCTGCGCTGACCGTTCTGCGTACAGATGTCCTCAGCTGAGCCCCTCTGAGCCGTTCCCTACTGTTAATAAGAGCCCCTAGGAGGGCCACGTCTCTCAGCCTCCTGTGGGGTCTGTTCCATGTTATACACTAGCGCCCCACAGTGCACTGCGGCGGATTTAATGCTATGCCTGATGGGTGTATATTTGGTAGCCTATGAGAATTCAGTTCTATTGAAAAAGTAAAAACACAGCGTGATGGGGTTTGGACTATACTGATCGAGTTTATACACTATTAGTATTCACACTAAACAACACACCCACAATACACGCCATTATTCTCCCACTGTACTGTTTATCAATAGAACTGAATACTTATATAAGTTTGTGCAGAGAGAGAGAGAGAGAGAGAGGGACAGAGAGAGAGAGAGAGAGAAGGAGAGGGACAGAGAGAGAGAGAGAGGGACAGAGAGAGAGAGAGAGAGAGAGAGAGAGAAGGAGAGGGACAGAGAGAGAGAGAGGGACAGAGAGAGAGAGAGTGAGAGGGAGAGAGAGTGAGAGAGAGTGAGAGAGGGACAGAGAGGGACAAAGGGAGAGAGAGAGAGAGAGAGAGAGAGGGACAGAGAGAGAGAGAGAGAGAAGGAGAGGGACAGAGAGAGAGAGAGAGGGACAGAGAGAGAGAGAGAGAGTGAGAGGGAGAGAGAGTGAGAGAGGGACAGAGAGGGACAAAGGGAGAGAGAGAGAGAGAGAAAGAGAGAGAGAGAGAGAGCAAGAGAGAGAGAGAAAGAGAGAGAGAGCGAGAGAGGGACAGAGAGGGACAAAGGGAGAGAGAGAGAGAGAAAGGGAGTGTAAGGGTCCGGGCTGTACCGCCTGCAGCCAGCAGAGGGCGGCAGCAGCGGCGCCGTTCTGGGGGAACTACAGACCCCAGAATGCCCCGGGCTGATCAGGCCAACGAGCAGCACCTGGGGCGTCAGCAATATAAGCCCTCACCACACAAACACCGTTGCTACACCTTTGTAGAGGGGTAGCCGGTACGGTACTAGAGAAAACAGGAAAAGAAAAGAAAAGAGAGAAAAAGAAAGAGAAAAAGAGCAAAGTAAAACTAAATAAACAAACAAATAAACAAATAAATATTTTTTAAATATTTAAACAGCTGCACAGAGTAGCCAGCGTGTCCCTCTGCACGCAGTGAACTATAATTCCCCTTTCGGTTAAACCCTCTACCGTTTATTTCTGTTCGTATATGAGCTTCTCCTTTTGTTTGAGCACGCTGCCCTGGCGTTTCCTTTGTTTGCCTTTCCCCGCCGTTTCTCCCTCTCACCCACTAAACCTCATCCTGACTGGCTACGTGTGCTGCCGCGTAGAGCAGTGGTAACACGTGGGGTTATCACTATGAAGGTCGGGGGCTCGATCCCCGCCTAAACCCTCACAGTTCACCAATACATTCACTCCTCACACACACAGTTTCACCTGCGTCCACATCCAGGACGTCCCTCTGCGTGCAATATAAACCTTTACACCGCAAGCAGATTCCTGCACTGCGTTTGGGTCCAACACCCAACCGCACCGTGACAGGGGAGGGAGAGAACAGAAATTCCGAACTTACTGGAGCTCCCTCTAATCCTTTTGGGCCTATTGGTCCTGGCACACCGGGTGATCCGGGTCCTCCCTGCAACACAGTGTTATTCAGATGTATGTGCTCTCTTAGCAAACCGTAAATAATTACCGTCCTCAGGCCGGCATTTCAGTCCGTCTCAACGACTGCGGTTCAGCAGACACTACACCGTGGTGGACGTACGGAATAGATCGTGTGCACATCAGCTACTGTTTCTCACCGGCTTGTTCAGTTAGAAGGACACCACAACACACAGCTCAACTAAACTCAGCTTTAAACCCCACTGAGATCCTGTGGGGAACGGTGGGAAACATGGAGATGAACTCACTGTGGATGATCTGCGGGAAACAGTGAGGAAGGATACGTGGGAGGCCGTTCCATCCATCGTTTTAATGGAGAGTCATATGATCTGTGTGTCATTTTACTGAGATAATTCTACAGTTATCAACACGGCGCTATGACAGTGTTTTGGTGATTGGAACTTATCCAGGGAATAAAAGCAAAATTGAATTTTGGAGATTCTACTTTTGCTTCTTCCCTGAATGGAAGCTGAACCGCATCGTGGCACAAACTAAACACTCCTCATTCTCCTCTACTGTCACACCG
>JAMWET010007838.1:235000-247500 GCA_024036415.1 Prochilodus magdalenae
GGGGCATGGCCAAGGTGGGCTCCAAGTGCACTACTTCTCCCATAAACACCTTTACGAGGGGGAGACATACCCTTTGTGGTTCTGAACCTTCTGCTGGGTGGTATGCTAAACATACGTACAAAGCACACGCGCATACAGAGCTACAGGTGTGTGACCACTCTGGATAACGTTGGGTATCTTCAAACGTCACTGGTGTAACACAGTCCATCAGATAACTATTGGGCACCTGGGTGGCCTGCAACTAACCCTGAACTTGGCCCCGGAGCAATTGTGGGCCACCCACCTGCACATCCTCCACACAGTCTACTGGGGCTTGAGCCAATAGCGAGATGCGTTTGTGTTTAAATCTTTCATGGCATGTTAAACCCTTTTAGCAACATGTAGACTGTATCCTGTGCCGCCACCAGCAGAGGGTAGCAGGCTACCAGTCTTGACTTGCTCACTGCCCTGGTCCTCACTATGCAGCAGTTCTCCTGCTCACTAGAGGGCAGTGTTTCCTTTGATAGTGTAGTTTAGGATTTTGCATATGTGCTGGGATACTACTGGGATATTTTGGGAATCGTAAGAGCTCATACAGCATTTAGAAGAGTCTAGGGTTAGGGTTAGTCTAATCTGGTTAGTCGGATCTAATTAACCTTCTCCATTTCATAACAACCAATTACTGTTCCGTCAGCGCAGCCTAGTGTCAGACTACACACCTCTCTCAGGGGCCGGGGGTGGGGGGTATGGCTATCGTGTGTAATCAGCAGTGTCTTCTATCACACAGTAAGGCTATCAACATGTATATCAATACATCCGTATCCTGAACACTGATAATGATTAACCAGTCACATACACATACAGTCAAGTCACATTATTATGACCACTTGCTACTTTTAACGGTGGCAGCGTGCAGCTCATATAAGAAGTCCTGGTGCCACGCGCTGGCTTGGTGGGCATATATATTTCCTAGACATATACCTAACTGAGCATCGATCATCGTGTTCACACTATGGATCCTCCCCCCACGCACCACTGCAGTCAGCATGGCTCCAGATACCTGTGACACCCTGCTAGGCCCTTACTGAGTCTCTCCCAGCCCGTCTAGCTGCTGTCCAAGCTGCACACGACGGTTACTCTGGATATTGGCTGGTGGTCATAATAATGTGACTTGACTGTGTATTTCAGCCCTACTTTGGATGCACTTTTCTTCACAGGTCGGTAATATGTGGGTAATGGTACGGTAATTTTACAGTCTACTGTAATCATTAACTAAGCATTAATTTCCTAGTTGTTATTAATGAATAATTCAGAAATTGTAGTGACTGTTAATAAGGCCGTTATAAAACTTACCTAAAACGACCCGTTTATTTTATAGTTCTTAATGAACAATAAGAGAGAATATTGACTATATTCTATTGACTATATATATATATATATATAATACTGAGAATATGTGTATAATTGAGTATATGTATAGTATATGATGTTAGAGTTATTAACCCAAAAACTACACTAGCTCTGCAGTACTTACCTGCTGTAAACGCTCATTATTATTATTGTTATTATTATTAATATTAATATTGTTATTATTATTATTATTATTATTATTATTAATATTATTATTATTATTATTTAATGTACCAGTTCCGTATTTACAGGTCAGACCCAGTGTGATGTTCCAGGCGTGTTACTCTAACGGATAATGGCGAGCGGATGAAGCTTCAGGAAGGTGGTCCTGATGGAGTTGCTGGCACTTTCCTGCATACCCTCAACCGTGCTGGAAAACAGGCACAGACCAGCAAAACCAGCATGTGCTGTGTTTGGAATGCTGGTGTGCGGTGAAATGCAGGAAATGAAAGTTGTGATAAACAGATAGGCAGGCATACATTGTGTTTTGGATGCTGATCAAATAGCATGAGCATGCTGGTCCGGTGCTGATTTAACTGGCCTCGCTGGGCATGCTCGCTGATCGTGCAGGGTGAAGGATTCTGTGAGGTGTTTCTAGGGCTGTACCCGACTCAGAATTCTGTCAGTGGAATCGGATTCGCCCGTCCTGGTCGACGATTCGAATATTCGTTCAGGTTTTTTCCTCCATGTACATTATCTAGTACTCAGTATATCAGTCTGCACACGGCTCAGATCTGATCTCCTCATTTAGAACAAACGTCTCCGCTCCGTTTCTCCTTCACCGCTAACAGCCGTTACGTCTAAACCGAAAGTCAGCTCCCTCGTTTGGAGCAGTGTTGATGTCTGACTGAATGACGAGCAGAATTCGGTTTCACTTGTTCAGATTCTCTTCTTCAGAAGCTCCTCCTCTTTCTCTGAGACATCGTTCCCCCCGTGTTTCTCAGCTTCGCGGCTTCCTTAGCGGTGAACCGCCAGCGCACGCCGTCACGTGGATTAAATTGTTTAGCAAGGATACGTCACAGCCCAGCTAGACCTCACATATATATTTATTATCCCCCTTTAATAATTATTAAAATGTCTTTTTACATTCTTAAAGTTCTTGTGCAAGTTTTAGTCTGTTTAATGGGGAAAAAAAGGTCACTGTTGTCAGTCGACTTAAAGGGACTCAGTCGACTTAAAGGGTCGCCGACTGACGATTCGAAACGTCGACTTCTAGAGGGCAGCCCTAGTGTTTCAGTGTTGACTAATTAAAAAGCCCGGTATCAGCAGATTCTGGAAAATATTCCCCAATCCCGTGAGCGCTCGGTTCTGAACCGTGCTATGATGACGGTATGTAAGGTGGCATTGCCGGCTACTGTCCGCTAACGCTTCAGTTCACTGCTTATCCTTGTTCACGCAGGGACTTTACTGCACCCTCTACTTTGGCTTGCTACCTCTCCTCCCCTCCTTGCCGGTGTTTAAGCAGATCAAGGCTGCGTTTGTCATTTTGGCATGTCCATCTTTGCAGCAGCTCCTGTACTCGGTGAAATTAGCAACTGATGATGGTTCAGTTCACTGCTGGTGGGAACAGGGCTTTGTGATGGCCTGTGTCCAAACGAGGTAAGTCAACATCAGAGCGTGCTAATCTGCGTCATCAGTGCGCTAACGTCTGATTATCTGTCATCTGATTTTTGATAGATGCTTATAGAGGCCCTTGCAGCATGAGCCGTTGCTAATAACACCAGACGGGCAATAAACAGTAGCAAAACAATGCCCTGGGTTAGAATGGACTGTATCAGCAACCTGATTGGTTCAATTCAAACTGACAGGCCAATCAGAGCGCAGATGAAAGAAGGAGGGGTGGACTATATGACAATATCTTACCATCAAAAAAATAGAGCTTTAAGTGCAGGCTCTTATCCCGAGCGCCGTACAGGGTTAATCATATTACAGGTGGCCAGGGTAGCGTTAGGACTCACAGGTGTAGCACGGCATAGTCACCCAGACCGGGATTCAGGAAGGGTGAAGGATGAAGGATCTGGGAGACCTACACAAACCACTAACAAACGAACCACATGTCCAGAAGGTCTGGCGTCCCTCCACCTCCACCCTTACTGCACCATCTGCAGGAACTGCATGAGGATATTCAAGCTGCATGGGATGACCTGCTGCTGGACACCATTAGGAACCGCTACAGCTCTATGCCAAGTATTTCAAAGCTCCAGAATTGGGGTGGAATGCGCCACCCTATGAATCCACCCCTGCCTGGCGGTAAGGCACTAACACGGCCCTCTCGTCCTGGACATCACCTCCTCCAAACACTTCCCTCTGGCAGAAGATTAGGACCATCTAATCCAGCATGACAGGGAACAGCATTAGCCACTGTGGTCTCCCCACACTATAAAGGTGAATCTCAGGGTGTTACAGGAACTCACTGACATGATTATTTACAGATCAGGTCAATAACAGTGCTTATGACATATCTCTACTCAGACTTACTAATGTATAGAATTTCCACCTACATGTAAGCACAGATAATCCTGCATGTCTTCAGCTCCGCTCCCGGCGCTGGACTGTTATTATTATTAGCGCCCTCTTCTCTGTGTCCGGGTCCTACTGTACTGTTCCTCTAGGTGTTAATGCTCTTGTTACATGTCTCACATGTGGGATCTCACCAACACCCTTGTATATGTGACATACTTACAAAATTAAGATTGTGGTGGTGGTTATAACCAACCCTCGCCCACTACATGGCAACATGCAACACCTTTACACATCCTCCCGCCAACAACAACAACAACCCAACTGCATTTACGGTCCTACACTTCCCACGAGCCTCCAAGCATCAACAGCCACACGAGCCAGTATCGGGATACTGGAGTGCCTATAACCGTAACGACTGCCAGACATGCTGATCTGGAGTGTCTGGGGAAGGTGGAAGGAGGGTTGCATGTTTCGTCTCATCTGCTCATGTAGACTCCTCATACTATCATATAGCCTCAGCATGTAGTGTAAGCGCTGAATGAGCTACTGGCTCAGATTATTTAGCACATGTAAACACACACAGCACTGAATACATTAACACCCATGTTCACTGAGTGGGAGTGGTCAACATGGTATACTTGGAGAACTCACAGCTCACATAGGCTCACAACTCAGCTCAAGATTTCACCCTGCCGGTCCAAAACGGCCTTGTCCATGGTCATGTTTGACATTTGGTGATGGAAAAGTCAAAAGGGTTTGGCCTTGAACCACAAAGAGGAGTGTGACCCGCCACTGTCCGAGTGTGATACGCCCCTGTCCGAGTGTGATACGCCCCTGTCTGAGTGTGATACGCAACTGTCCGAGTGTGATACGCAACTGTCCGAGTGTGATACGCTCCAGTCCGAGTGTGATACGCCACTGTCCGAGTGTGATACGCAACTGTCCGAGTGTGAAACGCTCCTGTCTGAGTGTGATACGCCACAGCCCGAGTGTGATACACCCCTGTCCGAGTGTGATACGCCATGGTCCCAGTGTGATACGCCACTGTCCGAGTGTGATACACCCCTGTCCGAGTGTGATACGCCACGGTCCCAGTGTGATACGCCACTGTCCGAGTGTGATACACCCCTGTCCGAGTGTGATACGCCACGGTCCCAGTGTGATACGCCACTGTCCGAGTGTGATACGCCACTGTCCGAGTGTGATACGCCCCTGTCCGAGTGTGATACGCAACTGTCCGAGTGTGATACGCCACTGTCCGAGTGTGATACGCAACTGTCCGAGTGTGATACGCCCCTGTCCGAGTGTGATACGCAACTGTCCGAGTGTGATACGCTCCAGTCCGAGTGTGATACGCCACGGTCCCAGTGTGATACGCCACTGTCCGAGTGTGATACGCCACTGTCCGAGTGTGATACGCAACTGTCCGAGTGTGATACGCCCCTGTCCGAGTGTGATACGCCACTGTCTGAGTGTGACCCGCCACTGTCCGAGTGTGATACGCCCCTGTCCGAGTGTGATACGCCACTGTCCGAGTGTGATACGCCCCTGTCCGAGTGTGATACGCCACTGTCCGAGTGTGATACGCAACTGTCCGAGTGTGATACGCAACTGTCCGAGTGTGATACGCCACGGTCCCAGTGTGAAACGCTCCTGTCTGAGTGTGATACGCCACAGCCCGAGTGTGATACGCCCCTGTCCGAGTGTGATGCGCCCCTGTCCGAGTGTGATACGCCCCTGTCCGAGTGTGATACGCCCCTGTCCGAGTGTGATACGCCCCTGTCCGAGTGTGATACGCCCCTGTCCGAGTGTGATACACCCCTGTCCGAGTGTGATACGCCACGGTCCGAGTGTGATACACCCCTGTCCGAGTGTGATACGCCACGGTCCCAGTGTGATACGCTCCTGTCCGAGTGTGATACGCTCCTGTCCGAGTGTGATACGCTCCAGTCCGAGTGTGATACACTCAAACACACGGCCCTGGGAGTAGCTGGCTGAGGGCTGAGGGCTGCATGGTGGAAAGCGTCCAGTAGTTCTTCTTAGCTGAAGTTTATGGAGGCTGTTTCCATCTCGGATTAACTTGTTTCATGTCCAGATCGTAACCAGATAAGCTTCGGCTCTGTGGACTCTATTTACACTACGAGTTTGACCGGAGGAGGTCTCACTGTCCTTCCTGCACAGGATGTGAAACACGCACCTTTCTGTTTCCATTCATGACGATACGAGTGGACCGGCTTGGCCTGGGTGTTTCGACCTGGAGGGCCAGAACCCACTGGTTTACCTGCAGACCTGGGTTTTCTTCATCTGTCTCGGCTGCTAGTCAGCGCTTGGGCAGACGCAGTGCTGCTCAGGTAGTTCTGTTGACACTCGCGTTAAAGCAGTCAGGATCTGTGTTTGACCAGCGCTGAGCGAGTGATCCTAATCACAATGTAATCCGCTTACAGCGGGTCATGAGGTGTTTAGGCCCGGTCAGGTGAAACCTGAATGTACTCCAGCAGGTGATATGGCAAAATAGAAGTTTCCATGTTCTCCCTGAGTCCGTGTGGGGCTCCTCCAGGCGCTCTGGTTTCAGGTGGAGTCAGCTGAAGCGGCGATGCTGATTGCCCCCTAGGTGCGAGTGTACAGTGGTTGGATGATGGTGTATATGTGTTTGTGTCCTGGGTTAGACTATCCAGGGGGTTTCCTGCATTCTGCCTAATGAGCCCTGGGACAGGCTCCAGCAACCCACATGACACGGAAGGTGAACGAATGAAAGACATGGCAAAAATATTACATCACAACACACAACACGTATCATCGCTGTCCAAGGAAAACAAGGATCTCCAAGATGCGACTTTACAGGAGAGGCCTCAATCCAAACCAAATAACAATGCAAGTCAATGGAACCAGACGTCTTTCCATGACACTTTGGTTCATTGTTGGTTCATGCATCATGAGATTTCCACACAGTGTCAACAGCAGGTGTTGTGTTCGAATGATGCACAAAATAAAAAAATCAACAAAAATGGAGATCTTTTTCATTGGGCCGTGATGAAACAGTCTTTCTAAGAAGTTATTTAACATCTTAATAATAATAATAATGAGAATAATAATAATAATAATAATAATAATAATAATAATAATAATAATAATAATAATGAGAATAATAATAATAATAAGAAGAAGAAGAATAAGAAGAAGAAGAAGAAACCTACAACTACGATTTGCACAGTGCACTAAACTGAATTAAACAGCGCTGAATACCATCACTGTGTAATGTGTAATGAGACCATTGGGAAGTCATAAACTGGAAGCAAGGGATCCAGCCAACAGGACATGAGTGAAGTGCCCTTGGGCAAGGCTCCCCCAAACGCTCCCTGGGTGCCATGGACAGGGATGCCTATTGATCTGGAGAATGTCTCAGACTGTGTGGGGTATTTTGTCACAGTTCAGTGTAGAGCAGAGCTGAATGAGCTCCTGTACTCCTGTATGGGCAGTGTATGACTGAGAATGAGATACAATACGCACCTTCTCGCCTTTGAGTCCATGACAATAGCATCTGGACGTCCCACCACACATACAGGCCTGTGGAAACAACAAACAGATTTACTCTCCTGGGATTAATTACAAACCGCACAGAGTTGTTCATCTGAGGTTCAGCAGTCGGGCCCTGTTCAGGTGGGACACTCACTGTCAGAAGAATACTGGCACCCAGAAGGAAGTGTAGGGACCAGGATCAATAACTGGTGAAAAAATTTAGACTGATATGATCAATATTTATTGAGCTACACATACAGAAGTCTGTCTCTCAGTATGGCGTCAGACCGCATAACGATTGTTGGTTTCTTGTCTAGCACTTTTTAATAAAATAAAAAGGAAACAGTATTTACTTTACATGGACACCGGTGACGTGCACCACGTTCCAGTTACCATTTAATACACCTCAAACCACCTACCAACCTGCTGATAAATGCTCACGGGACCAGATGCTTGTTAGCATTAGCTTTGCTAGCATGCCAACAGCATGGCCAACAGCACTGACACAAACAGCACCATCCATCACAGTACCAGCTGGATTCTGAAAATGGTGTTAAATATGTAGATGATAAAACAGTCGGAGAGGATACCAGTCGAGTGCCAGTGAGCCGTAACCAAACTGTTCTGTGGTGTTTGGTAGAGACAAGTTAGCATGCCAAGCTAATAAGAGTCCTAGGGCTAATCCTACCTTCGCCTGCGTATGTAACATGATCCATCTGTAAGTCTCTGGATAAGAGTGTCTGGCAAAGAGGACAGCGCACCGGTTCAGAGGACAGCAAACAATGGTTAGAGGAGAGCACACCCGATCAGAGGAGAGCACACCCGATCAGAGGAGAGCACACCCGATCAGAGGAGAGCACACCCGATCAGAGGAGAGCACACCCGATCAGAGGAGAGCACACCCGATCAGAGGAGAGCACACCCGATTAGAGGAGAGCACACCCGATCAGAGGAGAGCACACCCGATCAGAGGAGAGCACACCCGATCAGAGGAGAGCACACCCGATCAGAGGAGAGCACACCCGATAAGAGGAGAGCACGCCCACTTAGAGGAGAGCACACCCGATTAGAGGAGAGCACACCCAATCAGAGGAGAGCACACCCGATAAGAGAAGAGCACACCCGATCAGAGGAGAGCACACCCGATCAGAGGAGAGCACACCCGATCAGAGGAGAGCACACCCGATTAGAGGAGAGCCCACCCGATCAGAGGAGAGCACACCCGATCAGAGGAGAGCACACCCGATCAGAGGAGAGCACACCCGATCAGAGGAGAGCACACCCGATCAGAGGAGAGCACACCCGATCAGAGGAGAGCACACCCGATCAGAGGAGAGCACACCCGATCAGAGGAGAGCACACCCGATCAGAGGAGAGCACACCCGATCAGAGGAGAGCACACCCGATCAGAGGAGAGCACACCCGATCAGAGGAGAGCACACCCGATAAGAGGAGAGCACACCCGCTTAGAGGAGAGCACACCCGATAAGAGGAGAGCACACCCGATCAGAGGAGAGCACACCCGATCAGAGGAGAGCACACCCGATAAGAGAAGAGCACACCCGATCAGAGGAGAGCACACCCGATCAGAGGAGAGCACACCCGATCAGAGGAGAGCACACCCGATCAGAGGAGAGCACACCCGATCAGAGGAGAGCACACCCGATCAGAGGAGAGCACACCCGATCAGAGGAGAGCACACCCGATCAGAGGAGAGCACACCCGATCAGAGGAGAGCACACCCGATTAGAGGAGAGCACACCCGATCAGAGGAGAGCACACCCGATCAGCACAACCCCTAAGAGAGAGCACACCCGATCAGAGGAGAGCACAGCCGATTCAGAGGAGAGCCACCCGATCAGAGGAGATCACACACCGATCAGAGTAGAGCCACACCCGATTAGAGGAGAGCACACCCGAATTAGAGGCAGATCAGGCACACACCCGATCAGAGGAGCACACCCATCAGAGGAGAGCACACCCGATTAGAGGAGAGCCCACCCGATTAGAGGAGAGCACACCCGATTAGAGGAGAGCACACCCGCTTAGAGGAGAGCACACCCCCATTAGAGGAGAGCACACCCGATCAGTTAGGAGATCACACCCGATCAGAGGAGAGCACACCGATCAGACAGGAGCACACACCCCCGAATCAGAGGAGAGTCACAAGGACCCGATTAGAGAGAGCACACCCCCGATCAGAAGGAGAGCACACACCCATCAGAGTAGAGCACACCCGATTAGAGGAGAGACACACCCGATCAGAGAGACACACACACACGATACAGAGGAGAGCACACACACACACACACACCACGATTAGACACACACACACCGATCAGAGGAGAGCACACACGATACAGAGGAGAGCACACACCCGATCAGAGGAGAGCACACACAATCATCAGGAGAGCACACCCGCCTAGAGGAGAGCACACCCGAGTTTCATACTCAGGTTTCACACACTCTATTAGAGGAGAGCACTCACCCGACAACACTCACACAATACAGAGGACAGCACACACCGATCATAGGAGAGCACAACCACGATCAGAGAGGAGAGCCCCACCCGATTAAGAGGGAGGCACACGCCGATCATAAGAGGAGAGCACCTCTATTTATCCTGATCAGCACGAGAGAACACCCGATCAGAGGAGAGCACTCACCCGATCAGAGAGGTTGTGAGAGCACACCCGATTAGATGGTCACTCACGACACAGACCATCAGAGGAGAGCACACCCGAGCAGAGGAGAGCAACAGGACCCGATCAGAGGAGATAAGGAGCATGATGGAGGCAGTCACGTACGTGTGCATTTTTCCACATATCATCTAAACGGTTCCTAAGCCTCGCACACGCCCCATAGGTTTCCTGTGGGACAGGAAGCTTCTGGAGGTCATATAATAATGTAGACCATGTTAATCAACCTCTCTCATAGGAACTGATCACGTATCTGGGGGGATGTTAATAGATTATAACAGGTGACTGGAAACCTCTGGCGAGTTACTAAAGCAAGGACACTATATCGAGGTTATACACACGCATGTACCACCCTTCGAGCCCTGAATGCTAGCCTGACAGCAGTGAATTGGAAACTGCACTCTCATTAACTGGGGTTTCGATATAAATACAATCAATCATAAAAAAACGTAATTACTTAAAACTATGTGACTGTGACCTTGATCTAGTAGTACGGCCGGCTCTGAGTCGACCGTTAGCATGGTGTTGATCACCTAGCAGTCTGTGTTCTTCCTTGCATTAGTCTTTATACCACCGGTCCACCCTTAAACCCTCCATCAGAAGCCAGCTGGGGGAAAGAACCAGTCACTGAATGCACCAGTGCTACATGTGCCCGGGCTGACATCCCTAGAGCTCTTGCTCGAACTCTGACAAAGTCATGATACTGTGAGTCTGCACGGATTCCACTGAACGTATCCCCTGCATTGGCAATATGCACAGATCCCCTGCACGGATCCCCTGCACGGATCCCCTGCACGGATCCCCTGAACGGATCCCCTGCACAGATCCCCTGAACGGATCCCCTGCACAGATCCCCTGCCCAGCCTCATATCATCCACAAGCACATCCCCGGTGGGACAGGATTGTTCCAGAGATCTATGTACAGCGCCACACCACTTCACAGCAGGCCTCAAGGGTTTCATGGCTCCAGACCACAGAGGTAATGGCTTCGGCACCGCGTCTTCTTGGTCTATATTGGGCTATTAGTAGGTTACTAATACACACAGTGACTCAACCTTTACTCAACTCCTCCCAAACACACACATATTACAACACACACAACCCTAATCTCCTCCAGTACACACACACACACACACACACACACACACCAACACACACAAACACAACAGCACACAGTGTGCTAGTCCAGGGCAACTAAAAGTACACACACATCTGAGAGTTTTCATCTTGCACTGGGTCAGACACAACAGACACCAAGATAAACAGATTTGGTGCAGCGTTACACCCCAGCTCACAGAACACACACTTTGCCACGCAACAAACTGCCATCAAACATGAATGACAACATAGGATATCTTACACACAGGCACACCAACGAGAGATACACACCCATGCACACCAACACACACACACAGCCTGACAGAGACAGACACACAGGGGAGAGACCATATACACACACACACAGGCACAGACACACCAGACACACAGATACACATCACACAGAACCCTAAGTACACAAACCCACAAACAGAGACCCTAGACAGACACACACACCACAGAGACACCAACACACAGACACACACACACACCAACCACAGAACAGCACACACACCACACACACCAACACAAACACACCCTGAGACACACACGACACACACAGACACACCAACACACGACACACACACACACACACCAGACCCACCACCAACACACACACAGTGAGAGACACGAGAGCACACAGGATAGGACCACAGAACACACACAGAGACAAGACACACCTAACAGAGAGACACACCATCCACAGAACCCACATTGACACAAACACACACACACAGACACCTGACAGAGACAGGGCCCACACACACAGACAGACCCTAACACGAATACAGAGACAGACACAGGAATTGTGCACCCACACACACACACACACAAACACACACACACCAACACACACTCACAAAGACAGACCCTAAGACAGACAACACACACACACCACACACACCGCCCAGACTAGAGACACACACAGAACACACATCATGGGATTAGACACATGAGACACAGAGTTTAGAGAGAGAGATAGACAGAGAGAGGGAGTGGAACACAGGAAACACACAGAGATGACCACACAGAACACAGACAGAGACACTCAACACACACACACCGAGCCCAACACACAGAACAGAGATCAGAGACACACACAGAAGGACACACACACCACCGGTCTTCACCACCAGAAGTTATTGCACTGCAAACGAAAACGTCCCTCCCACACAAAGGTGGCCCACGAGGCACTGGACACACCGGGCCCAACACACACACAATCCCACATACAGATGCATCGTACACCACACCCCCACATACATGAATATTTGCACTGAAAGGCATTCCACGAACATGGCACACACCAACACACCATTCACACACAAACACACA
>JAMWET010007838.1:252500-267500 GCA_024036415.1 Prochilodus magdalenae
TGGCAGTCATAAGTTTAGTCACACCCAACTCAATGGAGGGAGTTGGTGGTCTTATAGACTCTACAGGTGTCACACTGACAACAGCTGAGACTCATTTTCCCACCTGCGATGGGAGTGAGAGTCTGACCAGTCCATATCCTGCTGGAACACACATCTACTCTCCTGATGTACACAGTATGGTACTCCTCCATATCTCCACCTCTAATATATATTTAGTGGTGTAGAAACTTTGATCTCTTTTTCTGCACAGTGTAAAAGCTCTAGTTCTCCTTTCAGGTTAGTGAATATTCATGAGGGACCGACCAATAGAATCGCTCCAAACCTGCTTAGTAATAAACCTTGTTCTATCAGCTCCACTGCAGGGTAAGGAAGCTGCTCCATCCTCCTGTACAGCTCCACTCTGGAGGGGGTTAAGGTGGACTGGATAACTCCACTCTGGAGGGGTTTAAGGTGGACTGGATAACTCCATCCTGGAGGGGTTTAAGGTGGACTGGATAATTCCATTCTGGAGGGGGTTAAGGTGGACTGGGTAATTCCATTCTGCTGGGTTTTAAGGTGGACTGGGTAATTCCATTCTGCTGGGTTTTAAGGTGGACTGGGTAATTCTATTCTGCTGGGTTTTAAGGTGGACTGGGTAATTCCATTCTGCTGGGTTTTAAGGTGGACTGTATAATAATAAACATAAGCAGAACCTGGTCTAACATTAATCTAGTCTGTTACTGGACTAACATAGACAGACTTCTGCTAACTAACTGAAGGAAGCCTGACTCAGCTGTTGAGGTAAGGGGCTCCCAATAGTGTACAGACACGCCCACACACAACCACACACACACACACACACCCACACACCCACACACACACGCGCACACACCCAAACAGACCATTACCCCAGCTAGAACCAACACCAAAGCAATGTCAGAAATGCAGGGCCACTTGTACATGTTCATACATAAACCAGGTGTCGGGCAGGGCATTTCTAAACCCTGATCTAAATGGAACAGTCCTAAATTTGGAGAAAGAGTAGAGGTTGAGAAAAGAACAGGTCGGACTCAGGAAGAGAAGAAGCACTAGAGAAAGAAACATGAGTAAAGCCACTCCTGGTTATAGATCCCTTATCCGGCAGACCGTGAGGCTGGTGTTCCTGTGTACTAGATAACAAGATTCATGATTTTATAAACAGATCCATTTGGTGCAGGAAGAAGAGGGAGAAGAAGGAGAAGGAGAAGGAGAAGGAGAAGAAGGAGAAGGAGAAGAAGGAGAAGGAGAAGAGGTGTTTAGACGGTCTGCTGGACACAGAGCACTGGTGCATGTTGGTGCTAGATAGCTGAACAGGTCCCAGGTCGAACGTAATGTGCTGTGAATAGAAATCGTTCTGGAAAAGAAATTTACCTCCCCTAACCACAAAATATTCACAACAGCAATTAAGCCTGTCTGCACCCACAGACACGTTCGGACTAAACAGGTTCATGAGCCAGTCAACACACGCACGTGTACACTCAAACCAGTAAAAACAGATAGGTGTGAGGAATTTAGATCTGTGTGCCTCCATACAACAACAGAATAGTGCAATACGTCATCACCTGGCATATCAGACTTTCTGAATAGAATAGAATAGAATAGAATAGAATAGAATAGAATAAAGTAGAGTAGAATGGAATAGAATAGAACAGAACAGAACAGAACAGAACAGAACAGAACAGAACAGAACAGAACAGAACAGAGTAGAGTAGAGTAGAGTAGAGTAGAATAGAATAGAATAGAATAGAATAGAATAGAATGGAGTGGAGTGGAGTGGAGTGGAGTGGAGTGGAGTGGAATGGAATGGAACAGAACAGAACAGAACAGAACAGAACAGAACAGAACAGAGTAGAGTAGAATAGAATAGAATAGAATAGAATAGAATAGAGTAGAGTGGAGTGGAGTGGAGTGGAGTGGAGTGGAATGGAATGGAATGGAATGGAATAGAACAGAACAGAACAGAACAGAACAGAAAAGAGTAGAGTAGAGTAGAGTAGAGTAGAGTAGAGTAGAATAGAATAGAATAGAGTAGAGTAGAGTAGAGTAGAGTAGAGTAGAATAGAGTAGAGTAGAATAGAATAGAATAGAATAGAATAGAGTAGAGTAGAATGGAATGGAATGGAATGGAATGGAATGGAATAGAACAGAACAGAACAGAACAGAACAGAACAGAATAGAATAGAAAAGAATAGAGCAGAATAGAATAGAGCAAAGTAAAATAGATTAGAATAGAATAGAATAGAACAGAACAGAATAGAATAGAATAGAACAGAAAACAATAGAACAGAACACAATAGAGTAGAACAGAATAGAGCAGAATATAATATAATAGAATAGAGTAGAGTAGAGTAGAGTAGAGTAGAATGGAATGGAACGGAACGGAACGGAACGGAACAGAACAGAGTAGAATACAGTAGAAAAGAACAGAATAGAATAGAATAGAATAGAACAGAATAGAATAGAGCAGAGTAGAATGGAGTAGAATACAGTATAATAGAATAGAATAGAATAGAATAGAATAGAATAGAATAGAATAGAATAGAGCAGAGTAGAATAGAATAGAATAGAATAGAATAGAATAGAATAGAATAGAATAGAATCCAAGAGTCCAAGACCATGACCAGTTGAGATCGAGTGATCTAGTCTAAATGATCCAAAAGCAGGACAAGAACCAACCCAAACCCATCAAGCCCACTCAGGACCAGGCCTTATGTAGCCTTTATCAGTCAAACTACTTGAAATACATGAAGGCAGAATTTTCTTTCTTCTGAACATAAAAATAAATAAATAAATAGATATATAAATATATAAATAATAATAAATATATAAATATATAAATAATAATAAATATATAAATATATAAATAATAATAAATATATAAATATATATATATAAAGTCCGCTGTCAGATGGACTATACGCTTCGTGCCTTTCCACGCCTGCTCTAAATGAATCCTACAAGTGCCTTTGAACCCGTCTTGTCCTTTTTAAGAGTAGGCTGGGGGCAGGTACCTGTTGCCTGTTGGAAACATGCCCCTCCGGCAACTGTAACATCCAGACCTCTGACCGAACGTGACGAACCAACATGTTAGCTAGCTAGCCAGGCGCTATACGGATCCGGAAACAAGACTACTGTTTAATCTAGTGTTTAATCACGGCGAGATTTCATTTCCACAAGCAACATACACTCACCTAGTGCCTATACTCACTGTCCATACCATCAGCTCCACTTACCACACAGGTGGTGCTTTGTAGCTCCACAGGTAACTGTTGCTGCACAGTCTATCACTAGTCACAGGTGATGCCCATTGGACGCTGATGGCTGGATATGTTAGATTGGTCTTGATTTAATTGAGATGTTTAAAAACTGCAGGCTGATCCACTCACACCAGCACCCCACACACTAACATACCACCACCACCACCAACACCACCACCACGTCAGTGTCACTGCAGTGCTGAAAATGCTCCACCACGTACTTGTGCTGTGGGGGTCCTGCCCATTATGAAACCATTGAGTTGGGGGGCTAGTAAAGGACGTACAGAGAGCCTCCAAGAGACCAGAAGACCAGTGATCGAACACTGACCTGCAGTCCTGCAGCCGAACTACGTAGCTCCGGACACCACCTATATGTGAACTACATGAAGCCAAACACTGACAATGTGCCAGTGAGCCAACTGAACAAGTGTGAATGATGAAGAACATGCTGATGACTTCCACAGCAACCACAAGCAGGTTTGGAAATAGCCCAACGCAAACACTGACAGTCTGCATCCGCACTGGATTGCCTTCAAACTGAGCTCTCCTGATCAGGGCACGGAACACAGTGTGGTCTGGGCTAGTCTAACCCAGGATGGTCCATCTACAGCTGTCCCAAGTGCATCCATTCTAATCAGACGATTATTTCAGAATTTACTTTCAATGTGAAGAACAAACTCCCACGCAGGACGTGACCTGTCAGACTACCATGAATGTGCCGTGTCAACACCGGGACTCGGGACAGCACCGTATTCTATTTACCATATACACACACCACTGTTCAGTAAGCTGTGCAGCGTGCTTGTGGGCGCTGAGCACTCAAGTCATTTCACTGTCAGTTCATCTCGTGTGCAGCTTCTGCTACGCCTCGAAAGGGGAGCATTAAATGTGCCAGGACAAATTCCTGCACCTGACAAGTACCGGCAAATAAAGAGATCCCCTTTCAGACGTACACATGCTCCATTTAATATATGAGGCCTACAAACAAAATCACACTCGTCTGGCAGTTTTCAGCGGTAATTATACATAACTGATTTATTCGCACAACTGGGGATACTGACCTGGAGCCACCTTACCTAGCGCCCACACCCAGCTTCAGCAAAATAAGCCCTATACCTCGACCACGACCGGAGTGCCGAAATAAGGGTTCGCCCTTAGGCGCTGCTGTGGAGTGTCTGGGCGGACGCTGTGGCCAACACCAACATTCCAATAATGCCTTACGCAGATATTTACATCACTTAGCAGAACTCGTATCCAAGGCCTTTAAGAACAGTGCTTCACACGCTTAATCACTTACGATAACAGCTCAAAGACATCGGGGGGTTCGGTTACCAGATTTACGCTTACCAGATTCCTCAACCGTCGGGAATGAAACTTGGTGGGTAGGTTTGACATCGGAAGACATACAAATGATTCGGGTTTTAGACTAGGCCGTGCATGGTGTAGGTAAGGACGGGCCTCTCCCTGGATGGGGCTTATTACATTCGGTGAACCGTACTGCCCTCCATTCTGTTAGTGCCAGACGACTGCCCTTAACACCACGTCAACATCGACCTCTGAATCCGTCTGTGGAGGCATCTTGGTAATATACCAGCGGTAAAAAGAGACCCATGGTTGAGGCTGAAAGCCCCAGGGTTTAATGCTCCAGGCCCTGTGAGCACCCCTGCACGCTGTGGTGTGCACCGTGCTGCTGTGGACCCTAATGGATTTCGGTAATCACCGTGTCTGCTCCGCTTGAGGGGAGATTTGTTAGGAGGTTTGCCTCTATAGACAAACGTGGGAGTTCTATTAGAGTTTCACTTTCCCAGTGTGAGTGTGGTTCAAGGCGCCGCAGATGGTGTGCATACCTGAAGCAAACAAGTTTTAGTGTTTACAGTTAGCGCTAAAGTCAAACTCTACATGAACCTGCAAAGCAAATCTCCCGTCAAACGAATTTCAAATGAAGCTCTGCAGTTCCGAAGGCCACAGCAGCGAGCACATGCTTGCACGGCCTATGATGTGTCAAAGAGAACCCTAGTTATGTCTTTGATGGCTATGTGACCCTTTCAGTGGTGGTGTGTTCTCAGAAATCTCCTCCATTCATACCGGGATACGCCTCCTCAGACGCGTGTTATGAAGTTCTGACTTTGATTGATCCCTGTTTGTTAAATACCACAGTATTTAAGTACTTAGTATATAAATTAGCAAGTGTGATATTTTTATCTCCCTGGTTAAACTGGGTTCTCTCTATCTACTCTCAGGTAGTCTGATGTTGCTTTAGGTCAGGGTAATGCAGAAACATTATATATATATAAATATATATACCACTGTAAAACGTACAACCTAAAAAATGAGCACTTGAATATATTTTACTCAACTCAGATATGACTTTGATTGAAAGAATTGTTCATTTAAAGGCCTTGTTTTAGGGAGAGAGAGAGAGAGAGAGAGAGAGAGAGAGAGAGAACAACGGAAACAAGGACTAGGTCAAGTAAGGTTAACTGGACAAGCGATGTCTGGGAATACCAGCCTCTTTCATCCTGCAACATACACACACACACCCACTGAACCTGCTGCCCCGCCCCCAACACACACACACTCACACTCACACACACACACTCACACACACACACACACACACACACACACACATATACACACACACACACACACTCACACACACACACACACACACACACACATACACACACACTCAGACACACACACACACACACACACACACACTCACACACACACACACACACACACTCACACACACACACACACACACACACACACATACACACACACTCACACTCACACACACACACTCACACACACACACACTCTCACACACACACACACACACACACACACACACACACTCACACACACACACTCACACACACACACACTCTCACACACACACACACCCACACACATACACACACACACACACACACTGAACCTGCTGCCCCCCCAACACACACACACTCACACACACACACACTCTCACACACACACACACACACACACACACACACACACACACACACATACACACACACACCCACTGAACCTGCTGCCCCCCCACTCATTAAACCCCACCTCCTAATAGAGAAACACACACGCTCACACAGACACACACACACACATACACACTCACACAGACACACACACACATACACACTCACACAGACACACACACACACACACTCACACACGCTCACACACACACGCTCACACACACACACACACATACACACTCACACAGACACACACACACACATACACACTCACACAGACACACACACACACACTCACACACGCTCACACACACACTCACACACGCTCACACAGACACACACACACACATACACGCTCACACAGACACACACACACACATACACACTCACACAGATACATACACACTCACACACACACATACACACTCACACACGCTCACACACACACACACACACACACACTCACACACACACACACACACACACACACACACTCTCTCACACACACACACTCACACACACACACAGCCATGCAAACCAGCTACAGACAACTTCGACTTCCTGCTCCTCATGTCCGAGCTTGGCATGTCAGCCTCTTGACCAGCTAAACCACGCGAAAGACAAACACGTCGGCACTGCCACGCTAAATCCCCCGGGGGGCGTCAGTGGGTCCTGGAGGCTTTGTGTGTGAATAGAGTTCACCTCGGAGTCAACAGCCACCGCGGGACAATGAGCTGAATAGGTGGCTAAAATCACATAGGCCATGCCCGGGATGTAGGATTAGGGCGGAGAGGAGGGGGCGGGGCTGAGAGGAGCGAAGACTGTGCTTTGTTAGCACCACAGATTATTTTGATAGGGTGTACTTGGAACTCCAGCATGTCCTGCGCTCTCCCTCCTCTCCTGAAAGTGGACATGCTGCTTTCGCTTCTCTCTTTCATTATGTCTGCTGCCTCGGGGCCTGTCCCGGTCATTTCCTTCATAACATTCCCCACGTTTTCTGACATTCCCTCTACGGCCCACAGCAGAGCCCAGCTCACGTAACCGCAGGTAGCAGAAAACAAACAGACGCGTGCACGCGCGCTGCCTTCTGCCGATGAATGACTTGAATAGAGCGTAATAAGGATCTCCTGCAGCTCACCTCAGGTAATGGGGCGTGTCAGAAATCACCTGCGTGCTCTGAAGATGCTTCGGAACGTGTTTTTAAGGGGGCTCACGCGAGCAGTCCCAGGCCCACCCCCAGCTTCATATGCTCTAGAAGTTTATCATTCAGACGACAGCACAGGTCAAGTGCTTGGCTGAAGGGTCCAGCTAACCAGTCAGCTAGGCCTGCTGCACTGCTGCCCTCAACGACACGCAGGCGATCCGTTCCTCAAAACACAGACACTAAACTTTTAACAGCAGTCACTTTACTAGCTTCGGCATTGTGACCACAGCAACCACTCTTTTTATGTGGACCCCTATTTCAGCTTTCACTACACCCACCAAACAGACGTGCGTCCCATCTGTCCCGTCTTCGGCCGGTTAAAGAGATGCCTTGGGTCGTTTTATGACTTGCATGTCTGGAGGGGCCCAGGGTGAGAGGAACTATCCGTTTAAATGAGTTAGGACAAGCCAGCCCCCAACAAATCACTCAACAGACGGGTCAGGAACACGACTCGTCTCAAAAACCGAGCTTCCTGCTGTTTAGGAGCTGCGTGTTTGGCAGAGCAAACGTTCGACATAAGGACACAAAACCAACAGAGGGATACGATATACACTCATCACTGATAACAGCAGGCACCCAGAAGCCGCCAACCGAAACTCGGTCTGATGACTGACATCATCAGACTATCTGACTGGTGCTGGTGTGTGTTGGTGGAACCCTCTGTGAAGTGGAGTACGCCTTAGCACGGCTCTGAGGGTACTCCTATAGCACACTGTTGGTGGCGGTGGATAGAGGAAAGCACGCACCCGTGACATGAAGGACCTGCGAGACCAACACTAACCGCAGAGAGAGAGGACCGACAGACGGTCCAACTCGCAACAAGTGACCCAACAGCCACAACCGAGGATATTCAGGCAGCGACGCCCTTCACGACTACCATTTACAAATGCATGCAGACCGTTACAGCAACCGCCCTTAGCACCACGTCAATGTCACATGGTGTCATTCCGGACTGTCATGGAGTGACTCTGTGGTCTTGGTGGAGATGTCCCGTGTGTGGAGGCACCATGGTCAGCACCAAGATGGTTTGCTGTCATGTGTCAAATGTCCAGAAGACCTGGTGTCCCTCCAACTCCACCCCTACCGCACCATCTGCAGGAACTGTGTGAGGATGTTCAAGCTGCATGGGATGGATTATCACAGGACACCATTAGGAACCTCTACAGCTCCATACCGAGACGTCTGGCGTGTTGCATTAGCCAACACCATACTGAGAGACAGGCTTCTGTATGTGTAGCTCAACGACTTTGCCCACTCAGGGACACTGTTCAGTAAAGAAAAAATAGTAGCCTTGTGAACACAATGCACACAACTTCAAAATCACAATCCCGGTTCACCAACAGCCAGCAGGAAAAACACGCTTTAGGACTAGCATTGAACACCGTCAGCCGAAAAGCGTGCGGCTCCAAAGGGAGACTGTTCCACAGCTTGGGGCCAGCAACACTGAAATCCCAATCACCAAAACTATGCAGCTAGAGGGAGGAATCTTGAGCAGAGGCGAGTCTGAGGGGCCAACGTGCATGCTGGAGAGCATGACTGGAGCAGCCTAGCAGCAAGGTAAGAGGGGACGAGGTCAAGCTAATTACATTCTACACAGCACTGAACAGGCAGCCAGGGCGGCGTGCTCAGGGAAGAGGGTGTACAGGTGGACTGATGTGCTACCAGATCTAACATGGGTTAAGACCTGGCAGCTGGGTTCGGTGCACACTGCAGCCGGTTTACACCTGAGCAGGGAAGTGCGCCTCTGTCGGAGCGCCGGCTGCACACCGATTGTGTTCTCACAGAATCAGCTGGTTTAGGACAGAGGTAAATAAACCCCCATGTGGCAAAATGGGCAATTTAATGCTGTACAAGCAACAGTGAGCGCCTTATCACACCATCCAGACACCTGATCCACCTAGGGCCACACAAGCATCCTTACCCATACCAAATGGACCTCACCCCACCAACCTACAGGTCCTGGAGCTCGGAGAATATTCTCATTTGGCAAAATCTTTCTTCTCCGGCTCGGCAAACAAGATTAATCCGGATTTCCCAACTCTCTCGCACGCGCCTCTAGCTCACACTTCACCTCCGAGTATCGCTCGTACGGTCAGGAGCTGTGCTCCTCAGGTGCTGTGGTTCTGAGGAGCTGTGGTTCTGAGGAGCTGTGCAGACAGCCAGTACGTTGTGGCTGTGATGTCACAACACATGGAGATTTGGCTGCCTCTGATTGGCCTAGAAAATTTCCCTGCAGTGTTTTCGATAATGTAGACTCTGACCAGGAAACACGGCAACTCCACCCCTTTACTACCTGTACCAAGAACACATGACACAACCTGTTACATCTGGGGCTAAGAGATCAGGCAGAGAAACAGGTGGACCACCAGCTAACAGCCAGAGTAACCAGCGTGTGCAGCACAGACAGCAGCTACACCTTATAATGCTCCAGCAGGTGTAGCTGCTGTCGGAGCTCACTGCAGTGCATCCCACAGCTGCTGGAGGCTGTAGGGGAGAACCCACACAGCACACATACGGATGGAGGTGATCCCACAGGTGCTTAGTTGGGATCAGGTCTGGGGATTTAGGGGGCGGGGTAGTACCTGGAAACCTTGGTCATGCTCATCCAATCAGTGTTGGACATTCCTAGCTGTGCAACATGGTGCACTGTCCTGCTGGCAGATCCCACCCGCCCCAGGGAAGACAATCACTTGTGTGGGTGTACGTGACCTGCAGGGGTGGATGTAGATGGACAGTCAGAGACGATAGCTCATCTCCTGCTGCACAGGGCAGTGCTGGTCATCCTCTAGCCCTTCATCAGTGGACACAGGACACTGGCCACAGGACACTGCTCCACAGGACGCTGCCCCACAGGACGCTGCACCACAGGACGCTGCACCACAGGGCGCTGCCCCACAGGACGCCACCTCACAGGACGCCACCTCACAGGACGCTGCCCCACAGGACGCTGCACCACAGGACGCTGCCCCACAGGACGCTGCACCACAGGACGCTGCACCACAGGACACTGCACCACAGGACGCTGCACCACAGGACACCACCTCACAGGACGCTGCCCACAGGACGCTGCCCAACAGGACACCACCTCACAGGACGCTGCCCACAGGACGCTGCCCCAGAGGACGCTGCACCACAGGACACCACCTCACAGGACGCTGCACCACAGGACGCTGCACCACAGGACGCTGCCCCACAGGACGCTGCACCACAGGACGCTGCCCAACAGGACACCACCTCACAGGACGCTGCCCACAGGACGCTGCCCCACAGGACGCTGCCCCACAGGACGCCACCTCACAGGACGCCACCTCACAGGACGCTGCCCCACAGGACGCTGCACCACAGGACGCTGCCCCACAGGACGCTGCACCACAGGACACTGCACCACAGGACGCTGCACCACAGGACACCACCTCACAGGACGCTGCCCACAGGACGCTGCCCAACAGGACACCACCTCACAGGACGCTGCCCACAGGACGCTGCCCCAGAGGACGCTGCACCACAGGACACCACCTCACAGGACGCTGCACCACAGGACGCTGCCCCACAGGACGCTGCACCACAGGACGCTGCCCAACAGGACACCACCTCACAGGACGCTGCCCACAGGACGCTGCCCCACAGGACGCTGCCCCACAGGACACCACCTCACAGGATGCTGCCCCAGAGGACGCTGCCCACAGGACGCTGCCCACAGGACGCTATGGGTTTAATGGTTCTGGTTGGTGGACGATTCTCAGTCCAGCAGTGACTCTAAGGTGTCCAGCAGCACTGCTGTTTCTGATCCACTCACACCAGCACCACACACACTAACACACCACCACCACACACACACTAACACACCACCACCACACACACCAACCGAGTGTGCAGAGAAGCAGGTGGACTGTCTGGAATTGCACAATCTCAAAGTGCTGGTGCTGATGAACTGGACAACAGGTCAGCGCTTTGGCGTGAGACGTCACGTCCCACAGCGCCCCTGCTGGTTACAGGGCAAACTGCGCTGTTCACGTTCATCCAAATCGAGTCAGTGGTACCTTTACATCAGCTACACCTGCGCAGTTCCTCACTTACAGTCCGCTCTCCCTGTCACCCTCCGTACCACACCCCCAGCTCACCAGGCGCGGCCGGAGTGAATTCCCAGAGCAGAGAGAGCATGGAGCCAGTCTCCGGAGTTTTCCCGACAGGCCCTTTCCACATATTCCATAACCCCCCAGCTTATTCCCAACCTCGCGCTCTGATAAACATCTCTCCTAACTTGTCGCTGAGGTTAGCTTCCTACTTGCTAGCGTCTTCCCCGTTCCACCTTAAATGGTCCAGCAGTTACATAACATAATGCTCCACCATTTAAGGTGGAACGGCTGAATTCGAGCAGGAGTCCTCTTAGGCCTAAGACAGCCGGGAAAACCAACAAGACAGTGACAGGACACACTTACTGCCTCGGCGTTGGCGAGCGGCGCGAGCCCGGTCAGCAGCACGAGCAGCAGCAGCGTCAGTCCCGCGTGAGCCGCGCGCTCCATCCCCACGGCGCGTGCGTTCCGGTAGATCTCACTCACCCCCTCACTCCCTCGGGGGCTTCACAGGTAAGTGTCCTTGTTCCTCCACCCCCCACCCCGGGGCACTACAACTGTGGGTTGATGCCCACCCTGAAGTCGTTTTGACCGCTGTTCACCTGCGCGCGCGCTCGTCTCCAAGCGGTCCCGCGGCCGGCGCTCGTGAAGGTGCCTCCATGATACTAACGTTCACCGCGAGGTAACAGACATGCTCAGGCTACGGAGAGAGGCGCACCGAGAGCCCGGGAGGTATGCGGAGACGAGCCCGTGGGGGGGAAGGTTCTAGCACAGTACATTAGACTTCATGCGAAGAACGTGCGTGCGCGCCACCAGACCACCGCCCCCCACCCCCACCCCCACCCCCCTTTGCCGTAATGTACAGAGTAGCTGCGCGCGCTGCCCGCGGCTGCGCTCTCGCGCTGAGGGACTAGACGAGGCGGGCTCCAGCGTTGGGCGCGTTACGGTAGACAGACGCTCGAGTCCGCGGGCTGTGCTCCTGACAGGTAGTGGAAGTTGGTGGTGTTTGTGTGGAAGTTTTCTGCGCGTGCCTTCGCCTCCATACATGTGTCTCTATAGTCCGTTTTCATGTGAAGTCGGCGCGGAGCACCGGAACGCACGGACCAGGTAAGGCCACGCTCCTGCTCTCTTTCCGGTGGGGTGTTTTAACGGGTTGGGGGGCTAAACTCATCCGCGGCTGCGTCCCCCTCTCACTGACTGACTGAATGACACTTGCGGGGCGCTCAGCCTTCACTGTGGGCGCAGAGTCCGCCTGCTGGGTCCAGTCTCTGCGGACCAGCCGTCTGCTCGTGCTGCTTCCACGGACGGCGCGGGGCTGCGCGGGGCTGCGGACCTGCTGGCTCCTCTGGGGTTAAGCTCACCTCAGACTGTGTGTTTACCCCCATGGGATCGGTGTTCATCCTCCCGGAGTCAGCTGACTCCTGGGAAGCTCAGGTGTTCGTGCGGTCGAACATTCTAGAACTATGTTGTGCGGATACAGCGACCAGCTGGATCAGTGTACCATCAATATCAGGGGCTGAGCTGACCCGCTGGAGCATGATGGGATGTTACCGATCTGGGCTGTTTCGGCTGGGTTTTGTTTCGTGTCCCCTGTCCTGACTTTAGCTGAGTTTGGGGGATTGACTTGTCAGGGAAAAGAAGTGATACGGAAAGATCAACTTTATCCCAGTACAGTAATCTGCAGACACGCAGCAGTCTCTCTCTCTCTCTCTCTCTCTCTCTCTCTCCCTCTCTCTGTCTCTCTCTCTCCCTCTGTCTCTCTCTCTCTCTCTTTCCCTCTCTCTCTGTCTCTCTCTCTCTCTCTCTCTCTCTCTCTCTCTCTCTTTCCCTCTCTCTCTCTCTCTCTCTCTCTCTCTCTCGCTCTCTCTCTCTCTCTCTCTCTCTCCCTCTGTCTCTCCCTCTGTCTCTCTGTCTCTCTCTCTCTCTCTCTCTCTCTCTCCAGGCTCTCTCATCTCTCTCTCTCTCTCTCTTCTCTATCTCTCTCCTCTCTCTCTCCCTCTCCCTCTGTCTCTCTCCCTCTGTCTCTCTCTCTCTCTCTCTCTCTCTCTCTCTCTCTCTCTCTCTCTCTCTCTCTCTCTCTCTCTCTCTCTCTCTCTCTCTCTCTCTCTCTCTCTCTCTCTCTCTCTCTCTCTCTCCCTCTGTCTCTCCCTCTGTCTCTCCCTCTGTCTCTCTCTCTCTCTCTCTCTCTCTCTGTCTCTCTCTCTCTCCCTCTCCCTCTGTCTCTCCCTCTGTCTCTCTGTCTCTCTCTCTCTCTCTCTCTCTCTCTCTCTCTCTCTCTCTCTCTCTCTCTCTCTCTCTCTCCCTCTCCCTCTGTCTCTCCCTCTGTCTCTCTGTCTCTCTCTCTCTCTCTCTCTCTCTCTCTCTCTCTCTCTCTCTCTCTCTCTCTCTCTCTCTCTCTCTCTCTCTCTCTCTCTCTCTCTCTCTCTCTCTCTCTCTCTCTCAGACTCTGTCTCAGTGGTAATAAGAGTACAGAGGAGAGAGCATCTAAATGCACTCTGTCCATCCATCTATCCATCCTCCCTATGCTAACTTTTATTTTACTGCATTGTTTTTTCTCTCTCCTAATTTTCCTCCTAGGAGTGTCAGCCGGGAGGTGAAGGGTCAGAGCTATAGAACCGTAAGGGCACTTCTAAGACGGGAACACGCCCTGAGTGGCGGGTGAGATGACAGGCCCCCGCTGGATCCCCTGGTTCAGCCTCTCTCTCTGGTGAGAGTTCACTTTGTCCTTACAGGGCTTTCTCATCCAGATGTCTACAGGTCACTCATGCGTTCAGATCATGGTCTAGAGCACTGACCGACAGTCAGCCTCTTCCTGGAGATCCACTGTCCTGCAAAGACTGGTTCCAGTCTGTACCCAGTAAGCTGCCAGTCAGGGATTCAGGTGGAGGGTGATTAGCCGGAACAGCTGTGGCAGGTTGTGGTTGGATCTAGGCCCCGCAGGGAAGGCGGCTCTCCAGGACTAGTATTGGAGACCACTGCTGTAGAGTACCCTGTGTGGTCATTGTGAACTGGTCCTGCCTGGGTATGGTCGACCATAGCAGCCTCACCCGGGACGTTTTGTATTATGGTATGGCAGTGGTCTCCAACCCTCCTCCTGGAGGGCCCCTTATTAACACCTACCAGTAAGGGACTTGGGAGGAGCAAGGTGTTCAGTCAGTAATGCTGTGCATCGTTTGGCTAAGACACGTTAGATTGAACTGGTACAAAACGGTGTGCAGCAGGCTTTGAGGTACGTTGTCTCTACTTTGATGGGTGTCGATGGGTGTTTCGAACCCCTGCTGTACTGAGAAGGCGGGGCACACAACTGTGGCCTGCTGCAGCCTGGTGTACACAGCCACTGAACACGTTAGTGTACTTGGTTGGAAAGTTTTTAACCAGGCTCTAAAGATTCTTTCAAAGGGACACCAAGAGCGGACACCAACCTCAGCTCCCACTGTTGCAGT
>JAMWET010007838.1:272500-287500 GCA_024036415.1 Prochilodus magdalenae
ATGGAGGTGATATGCTCAGATTCTCCACCAGATTCTCCACATGTAGGTGAATGCCTTCGTGACGCTTAGAGGACTGTATAGGCTTGAGACCTGGAACCCTACAGAGTGGGGGTCTGGTGGCTCGGTGGAGGGCTCTGTGGAGGGCTGCTGATCAGTGCGTAGTTATCCTGACTGACCACCTTTATCGTCTGGTGAACCTTCTGTACTGTGATGGGCTGTTTTGGTGTTTTGGTGCATATACATTTACCGCTAAATGAAGCAGTGTAAGGTCAGCATTCGGACCCAGAGCCCTGGTAACTGCCTCAAGTGTGTCACCCACCGATATCACCAGGCTGTAGCGAGCCCCTTTTAGGTGGTCCTTGTTTTGGGGGTGTTCTAACTTCAGCTTCCTGCTCCGGGGCTGACGTAAATGTTTCCTGATGAACTCCTCGGTTAATAGTGTGCGCCGCTCGCAGGGAAGGTTCTCAGAACGTTGGTTAACATTACCTGCAGGTTCTAATAAAGTTCTAATAAAGTGTGTTGATCTAACGTTCTGAGAGAGTTTAAAGGTGTTTATAATTTTAGATAATGTTTGTATAAGCTCACATGTTCACTAAGACCCAGCTGCAGTGACTGCAGTGTTTAGAGGACGCTGGCGGGGACACAGATTTCACACCAGCGTTCAGAAAGTGTCTATGGAGGTTACTGAGACCGGAGATGGTAGAATGTTTTTAGAGAATGGTCTTCTATAGAACATCCTGGAAACCGAAAACTTCCCACTGGAAACTAATGCAGCATAGCAAATAACCAATCGTTCTGGCTGGGTATGGGTTTAGGTCATTGCTGGGTTTAGGTCATTGTCCTGCTGGGTTTAGGTCATTGCTGGGTTTAGGTCATTGTCCTGCTGGGTTTAGGTAATTTTGTTTTGAGTTTGGAGGCGTTTGCTTGAAGATGTTTGTGTCCATTTAGAATCCGTTCTCCTGCTACCACCATCACCAGGGAGGCAGCTCCAGAAGCTCATGAAGAAGATCAGTCTTTACCTGATCTGTTTCCTCTGGCTCATTGCCTTTTGCATTTTTCAGCGTTACTGTTCTGGGTGGTGATGAGAGGTTTGCATTTTGCAGTGGAGCCTGTGTGTTCTGTCTTCTGTAACGTCAACACTTTTACCCCTCCGCATCATAGCTCTGTCCTCTCTATGGATGTTGTTTTGGGGGTTAGCCTTCACAGCTGTAACGGTAGTCCTGTGGTTTTCCTGGGACAACATGATCACTGCAAGTCCTTATGCTAGAAAAATATATATATTATAATCTTATACATATTATACAATCATATATAATCTAAACTACAGTATATATATATATATATATATACACTGTAGTCTCAGTCTAATATATTCCGGGTCTGTTAGAGAACCTGGAAGCCTGACAGCTCTTCTCTAATTGGAGGTTTTACAGAGATGCAGCAATGATCACTAAGACCCCCCTTGTCCAAGTAAACTCAGGCCGTAAATGACTTAAACCTCTTTGTGATAACATCGGCCGTCATAATATCTAGTTACCCATACTACCCTCTGAGCACCAACCCCAAATAAATGAACATGGTCCCTCACTATGGAACCTTCAGGTTAGGACGATCGGCTGAGACGGTCGCGCAGCATGGCTGCTACGTACAGGCTGCTGTTGGGGTTGTGATGCTGCTGTGTGAAACGGCGGACGGCGTCGTGTTGTCCCAGGCTTGGGAAGCTGTCCAGAGTAAAGTGTGCAGAGCAACATAACAGCTCTGGGGGAAAGTCATCCAGGATCCTGTTAAAGATGTGGGTGCCGAGGTGGGCTTCCTGTTCACCAGCCTGTACTGCAAATGTTCCGTTTCAGTTCAAGTCTGCCACCTGCACAAGCTGCAGCATTTAAGGTGGAGTGATTCATTTGATGAAGAAGCTGGTGAATAGGGAGGTATGGAGGTGAATAGGGAGGTATGGAGGTGAATAGGGAGGTATGGAGGTGAATAGGGAGATATGGAGGTGAATAGGGAGGTATGGAGGTGAATAGGGAGGTATGGAGGTGAATAGGGAGATATGGAGGTGAATGGGGAGGTATGGAGGTGATTAGGGAGGTATGGAGGTGAAGAGGGAGGTGTGGAGGTGAAGAGGGAGGTATGGAGGTGAAGAGGGAGGTATGGAGGTGAATAGGGAGGTATGGAGGTGAATAGGGAGGTATGGAGGTGAATAGGGAGGTATGGAGGTGAATGGGGAGGTATGGAGGTGAAGAGGGAGGTATGGAGGTGAATAGGGAGGTATGGAGGTGAATAGGGAGGTATGGAGGTGAATAGGGAGGTATGGAGGTGAATAGGGAGGTATGGAGGTGAATAGGGAGGTATGGAGGTGAATAGGGAGGCTCATGGTATGTCAGTGTTGTACCGCACGTTCCTTATTCAGCTCTGACGGTGTGAGTTTTATTTAAGCGTCGCCGTCGGTGATATACCTTCATACCTGTACGTGCAGTGACGCCCGGAGCCTGTATCACTGGACAGTTATTTATTTGTACGTACAGCTCCATGTGTGCACCTATACATGTGTAAGTGTGTGTGTAAGTGTGTGTGTGTGTGTGTGTGTGTGTGTGTAAGTGTGTGTGTGTGTCTGTGTGTGTATGTCAATCAATCATCAATGTGTGTGTGTGTGTGTGTGAGTGTGTGTGTGTGTGTGTATGTGTGTGTGTGTGTGTGTGTGTGTATGTGTGTGTGTGTGTGTGTAAGTGTGCGTGTGTGTGTAAGTGTGTGTGTGTGTGTGTGTGTGAGTGTGTGTGTGTGTGTGTGTGTGTGTGTGTATGTGTGTGTGTGTGTGTGTGTGTATGTGTGTGTGTAAGTGAGTGTGTGTGTGTGTGTGTGTGTGTGTGTGTATGTGTGTGAGTGTGTGTGTGTGTGTGTGTGTGTGTGTGTGTGTGTGTGTGTGTGTAAGTGTGTAAGTGTGCGTGTGTATGTGTGTGTGTGTAAGTGTGCGTGTGTGCGTGTGAATGCGTTATCTGCTAAGTTGTGTCTACTCTGTATCCTGTTGAATTTGCTCTGTGGGACAGCCATACAGGTGAAAGAGGGATGTGGATGGGGGAGAAGAGAGAAAGACGGCAAAGGAGCCAGATAAAGAGATGATAACGGGAGAATGGAAGGGACTGATGTAGTTAAGGCATGTGAGAGAAAGAGCTCCACACCTACTCACCACTGCAGGCCCCGCCGAGTAGCATGGAGGCTAATACATCCGTGCACCATGTAGTGGAGGTATGAGAGGTAATGCAGTGCGTATAGACTAACACGTATAGTGCAGTCAGCGTTTGGGATTTCCCAGTAAAGACAGCTATTCAGAGTCCGGATCAGTTCCGCACGTGTACCTGCGTCCAGTCTGAGGTGAGGGGGCTGCCTGCATCGCTCTAGGTCCTTCACTGAACACCAGACCACAAGCTTGGTGACGTAATCCACAGAGCTGCAGTGTTGGCTGTGTCTACGTGTGAGATATACAATCATCTAAATATTATTATACCCTCCTGCAGGCTCACGCGCCCCGACTGCCGTGGTAATGACTTGGTGCTGCAGTCCTGCAGAAGTACAGAGTTACTGAAATTGTTATCTATTACCTTTTTGGCAGCGGTTATTAATATCCTTGCGCTGCTGTTTGTGTATATGTACACTCTTAAGGCCGGTTTCCCACATACAGATACAAATCCTACCGTCCCGGAATTAGGCTGCTTTGAAGGAGAAGTTCCATGGACAGTTTGAATATTCCATGTCGGACAATGACCCAGCTGTATTGGCTTTTATGCAAAATTCCATAAACTGATTTTCAGAGTATGCTGGGTAACATATAGAGAACAAATGTAGACTAATGCCCGGGAGCCTGTACAGCACATACAGTGTGCAGTAAGTGTGTGATGTGTAGGTTACAGAGGGGCTGTGAGGCCGTCGCCCTGCTCTTAGTAAATGAAGAGTGATGGGCTTGTCTTGTTTGATGCCACGCGGAGGGAAAAGAAGTCGTGGTGTTTGGCTTTTCTTGGTTTTTATATGCAGCAGTTTTTAGTTTGATAGACTGTGTAAAACATACTCCTGTCTACTCACGCCCTGATTGGCTTAACCACCGTTGGTGTTGGTCTTTTGTTGGTGGGAGTGTTGAGGGGGCTGGCAAGACAAAAAAGGGCCACTTGGACGTTGGATCGTTGGCACCTGAAAGCAGCAGGACAGAATCATGAGTTGAAACCTTTTAAAGGCAGGTGCCAGACTGCGGCTGGCCGGAGGAACGGGTAAGTAGCGTAGCACCGGAGTCTTCCTGGCAGAACTAGCACTGAAGCCCAAACAGTGTAGCCAGGGCTGGTTAACTGGCTATCAGTTCATAACAGCTAACCCTAACCCTAACTCAGTGCTCACACTTTACAGTCGTCTCGTTTGCAACCTTCGCAACAAACAAACGAACGCCACCCAATCAAGATTAGGGTCGGGCCGCGGCTCAGTTGTGTCTAAGGTACAGCAGGCTAACAGACCCAGAGGCCGTGATCAGTTCCGAGATCTATGAGTCAGGTGGAAAGAACCTCCATTCTCTCCCAGCCTGTGTCTGCACCTCAAACAGGTATTCTGACAGCTGGGGGAGGACTGGCCTCTCGAACGGGAAGATCATGACGCTAGCCTAATACAGCATGTGGGAACAGCGCCCCCTTTACTTTGGGTATTCCATTTCAGGCCAAAACTTCAAAGCAAGCCCACAGCGCCCCTAACCACAAGCACCTTCGAGTCTCATGTTTCGCAAGGGAAGGCGTCTCGTGCATGGAAGGCTTCAGCATGGCTTCACTTCAACCACAAGCATAAACACAACAACAGCTAAGCGTGGTCGTTTCACACAGAGCTGGTATGATGTGGGTGGTGGATCAGACACGGCACTGCAGTGGCACTGACGTGGTGGTGGGGTTAGTCTGGGTGGTGCTGGTGTGAGTGGATCAGACACAGCAGTGCTGCTGGAGGGTTTAAACACTGTGTCATCTGCCCCTGTGGGGGTCCTGTGGGGGTCTTGACTATTGAAGAACTGGGTGAAGGGGAATTAACAAAGCGCACAGAGAAACAGGTGGACTACCGAGAACCACAGAGCGGAGCTGATTAAACAGACAGGGCCTAACAGCTGGGTCTCAGTCTGTGTTCACATATGTGGAAGCCTGATATTCCAGTACTTTCCACAGTACTCCATATTTATTTTTTCAGACCTCTGATCAGTCGGAATAGACACCAGCAGAGCTACGTTCAGCATTAGTACTCTCTCTGTGTGATGCAACGTATGTTAGACAGTGCTCCACCAGTACCGACAATGTCCAGTCGTAGCGACATGTGGTCAGATCCAATAACGATAAACATTATCATATTGCCCCATGATTTATGATCTGTCATGAAGCTGGATTAGGGTTGGGGTCATTTTCTGTTGTTGTTTTGAGAGACTCCAAATCGACAGCAGCAAGAAGTAGGTTCTATCCCTCTGGTTCCCTCTCCTCAATCCGCCTGGCTGGTTGGTGAAAGGATGGTGCTTTCAACTTCTTAGCAAAGGTGGAGGGCTGAGATGGGAACCGAAAGTTGGAACTGCAGGTTGCTCACCTTGAATAAACAACCTACACTGATAAAGTTCTCCTATGATAATCATTCGTTTTTCACAGTTTCAGCGTCTGTGTGGTTTCATGCCACCATTGGCCAGGTATTGGCGAGGTTGGCAATTCTAGAAATCCATATGCCCATCAAAACCAGAAAATTTTGTTCCCAGTGAAACATGCCATGCATAAAGCGCTGATAGCATCCGATTACTGTGTCTGATCACTGTGTCTGATCACTGTGTCTGATTACTGTGTCTGATTACTGTGTCTGATCACTGTGTCTGATTACTGTGTCTGATTACTGTGTCTGATCACTGTGTCTGATTACTGTGTCTGATCACTGTGTCTGATTACTGTGTCTGATTACTGTGTCTGATCACTGTGTCTGATTACTGTGTCTGATTACTGTGTCTGATCACTCTGTCTGATCACTGTCCGACTCCTGTAATTCTGTATTGATCTGCCTGTATATAACTGAAGCTGCCTTTGCGTTTCCTGTGGTCCATGCCTCTTCCTCTGCCGGTTCTGTATGGGAGTAGATCTCTGTAGGCTGTTAATTGAGAGCACCTCTGTGAATCAGATAAATGAAGCCGTTGTTGTTGGTTTGGAAGAGCTGAGCTGTGCTGAGCACACTCAGACCCGCACGCACGGTGTATGCTCTTGGCTTACATCGCTGTTGTCTGCAGGTTGTGGTGAGATGGTAGCTCCAGAAAGCAAACAGCCACACTTTGTTCCACATGATCTGCTGGATTTGAGTGGTGTGTAGTAGTACAGGGAGAGGAGATCTTAGAAACTGTGGGGGCGGATGAGGAGGTGGATATGAACCTGTTGTAAGTATAAGTATTGCAGTGTGCTGTATCACCTTTTGTGCAGTTAAAGCCTGGCCTGCGTTACTATGATCCGAATGACAGTCATCATCTTAAACACAGTTGCACCCAGAAGGAGGTGTGGGAGTGCAGGTGTGATGGGAAGGAGGATAAAGGTGACCAGGATCAATAACTGATGATAAATTTAGACTGATATGATCAATATTTATTGAGCTACACATACAGAAGTCTGTCTCTCAGTATGGCGTCGGGGGCCGCTAACCAACAACGCCCGTCTGTTCGCTATTTTTTTTTTACCCCACACGCCTTCCAGACGTCTTTTTTGTTTTTTTTTTTTTTTGTTTTTTTTTTTTTTTGTTTTTTTTTTTTTTTTTTGTTTTTTGTTGTTTCTTTTAGGTATGGAGCTGTAGAGTTCCTCGATGGAGTCCTGTGTAATCCATCCCCATTGCAGTCTTGAAAATCCTCACACAGTTCCTGCAGATGGTGGCGGTAGGGGTGGAGGTGAGGGACACCAGGTCTTCTGGACGTGTGTGACAGCAAAACCGTTCAGACGTGGTGCTGACCACCGGTGCCTCCACACACGGATTCGTTGGGCGTCTCCACCAAGACTAAAGCGGGACTCGTCACTGAAGATGACCCGCTGCCATTCTGAGTCACTCCATGACAGTCTGGTACGACACCACTGCAGTCTTTGGTGACGGTGACGTGGTGTTAAGGACAGTCGTCAGAACAGACTGCGTACACGTTGTCCTGCATTGTGCATCTGTCTGCCAATGGTGCTGCATGAACAGGATGGCTTGAGGAGGGCATCACTGCCTGCTAAATGTTGGGTCGGTCAGGCATGGTGATTAGGCCCGTCTTTGCTTACATCACATGCTCAGCCGAGCTTGAAACTTCGTTTGCACCCCCCTCCCCCCCCCCCCCCCCCCCCCCCCCCCACAATATCCAAACCCCTACTCAAACCTAAAAAAAAAAACACCAAACCAATATCAAACCTACCCACCAAGTTTCATTCCTTCTGGGTGCAGCTAGAAGGATTATGTTCACTGGATGATGTGTGTGTCCGGATTTAATCTAAAGCATCCAAAACACGTATGGTTGGTCAGGTTGCTCACAGCGTGCTATAAACAGGGTTGGGACGATTCTGCATGCTCAGTGTTGCGGATGCTAATATGGCACTAATGGTTAACTAGGCAATATATTGTGCAGACCAAGTTCGGGCGCTTTGGCAGCGCTGGAGAGTGGAACCTAAGATTCAGTTTGTAAAAACCAGCATCGATGTTTATGAAGGGCTGAGGCATCTAGATGAGGCAGTCCATGGCAGCAAAAGGGTAAACAGCAAATGCACATAGCTCCGAAGCAGTCAAGCAAGTGCAGAGGACAGGAGGAAGCGTAGCAGTGGTGTCATGCATTAGCATCGCATGCTGTCATCACACGAAGCAGCGAGAGTTCACACGTGGCTTACCGGAGAGATAAAACAGACTGGCAGGTTTCAGGGAATCTCGGGCCCCTTGGATGAACTTGTACACAGGATGGCTTATGAATAGCTTCTACATGAGAAACATCAGGGGGTTATAGCCAGACCGGTCGCACGTAGATCCGAACATCCAGCTGGTGCTTTAGCATTTCTGTCCTGTTTTTAATATACACACTTACTGCATTAATAAAAACAAATATGTTCCAGATTCTGATAGCTCTAAAGTATCCTGTCCTGGGTAAATGAGGCAGCTCAGTGCGCCCTCTATGGCCTGCTCCTGGAGCCACAGTGCTCACCACTACACCAGCGATCATACGTCCATCACTGACGTAAGTTTAAAGTTTCTGGATGACGCCACACTGCTCGCTCTCATCACGGAGTGGCAGGAAGTGAGGCCTCTAGTGAGCAGAGCTAGCAACCTGGAGTTGAGCACACACACAGCACTGTGGAGAGACCACTCATTTTTAGGTGCCTCTGCCTCCGCTGGAAATACAGGGTTTGGGAGTGTGCAGCGCAGGGCCCCACCGCTCAGGGAGGTCTGAAATGGGACTGGCACAGCACTGCCGTTATGAAGAAGGCCCAGCAGCGCTTGTTTGGGCTGGTTCTGCTTTACCAGAACAGAATTTCACATGTTCTGGATCTGTGTGGTGCAGCCCCGCGTCTTCTCGGTGAAAGGTAACTTACACGGTAGCCTCAGAGACCTGTACTCATCTGGGATGAAGAAATTTCTCCCTCTCTCTCTATCTCTCTCTCTCTCTCTCTCTCTCTCTCTCACTCTCTCTCTCTCTCACTCTCTCTCTCACAGACCTTCATCTCATCTCTCGCCTCTCAATCTCTCTCTCTCCCTCCCTCTTCTCTCTCTCTTCCCCCTCTCATCTCCTACTTCTCACCCCTCTCTCTCTCCCTCTCTCCCTCTCTCTCTCTCCCTCTCTCTCACTATCTCTCTCCCTCTCTCTCAATATCTCATCGACATTCAGGCAGACGTCTCGGTCTATCGTCTCTCAACATCGGTCATGTTCTCATTCAACGTCTCTCTCGTCTCTCTCTTCTCTCTCTCTCCCTCTCTCTCTATCTCTCTCCAGTCGCTCTCCTGTGCTGTCTCCATCTCCCTCTCTGATCTCTCTCCCTCTCTGTCGTTCTCTCACCATCGTCTCTCTCTCCCTCTTCTCTCTCCCTCTCTGTCCCTCTCTCTCCCTCTCGCACATCTCCTCCACTCTTCTCATCATCGCCTCTCATTCTCTAATCTCTCTCTCCCTCTCTCGTCTCCCTCATTCTCTCTACGTTCTGTCTCACCTATCTTCTCTCATCTTCTCAAATGTATCCCCTGCCCTCACTCTGCTTCGGCTCGCTCGTGCATACCAATATTCATCTCTACGTCGGCACTCAACTCAGTGAACTCCATCTCTCTCTCGTTCTCACTCCCTCTCTGTCTCTCATAGCCCTCATCTGTCCTCTTCCCTCTCATCTCATCTCCCCTCTATCTCTCCATCTCTGTCTCTCTACCCTCTCTCTCTCCACCGTCTCAAACCCTCTCATTTCTCCCTCATCTCATCACTCCCTCAAAATCCCTTTCTCGTCTCTCACTCTCAGCTCTATCTCCTCTCAAACTAACGTCATTCCTTTGGCTCTCTCTCTCTCTCTCTCTCTCCCTCTCTGTCTCTCTCCCTCTCTCTCTCTCCCTCTCTCTCTTTCTCTCTCTCCCCCAGTTTCCATCCCAGAAGACTGATTTTTAGTGAAGTCACCAGTCACTCAGCATGGAGGATAATTCCTGAATCATCTTCTAAAGAATATATATGTAAAAACTGGCTTCCTGTTCTCGAGCTTCATAACTGAATGTTCCTTCCCACCTTAAATGCTACAGCTTCCTTTAGGCACCACAGCCTGTAGCACTTAAGGTGGAACAGAAATTCAGAAACAGGAAGAACAGGAAGCTTTAGTTCAGTGTCGTTAGTGTTAGTCGTTAGCTAGTGTTCATTCATTGTTAGCACATTTCGCTGCAGACCGTTTCTGAAACCTGGGCAATATAGAGTCTTTGTGCAGTGCATATCCACCAGCCGCACATCCACCTTAACTACTGTCCCAACCCCATCAGCAGCGTGTAAGCAGCCACTGGCCCCCCGACTGCCTCTACATTAGCTGTGGTTATCTGGACTCTTTATTAATCTTGTGGTGGGTGTGAAGTTTAGTGCATCCGAGTTTTCCCGCATTGCACTGTTTTGGGTTTTATCTCCCAGGCTACCTTGAGATTGTAAACTTTCTGCTTAACAGGTATTGTTTTTGCTGGTTACAGGTGCCCAAACATTCCGAATTCTGAACAGTGGAGAGCATTTCAGGACAGCCTAACACTATGCATGGGGTTTAATCCGTAGCTTCAGTGTTCCCAGTCATATCCCTTTACTTTACACAGACAGACAGTTCGAACAGACATACCAGAACAGAGGGACCGAGCTCTTTGGGACCAACAGATGGAATATCCAGACCTAATAACCATGCTAATGCTAATACCCAGGCCCGGGGTATGCCCACGGGTGTGAAACAGTGGGAACAGTTCCATGGTAGTTTGGTTTGTGAGAGAATCTACCAGGACATTAATGGTAATGGTTCTATGTAGAACCTAAACCTCTCTTTCCAGCTGACAAGTTATCTCCTCCCATGGTACATGGTTCTCTTTACCGGACCTCCTAAACACAGACCTCGCTAAACACGGACCTAAGACCTCTAAAAACGTAGTAACACGGACCTCTTAAAACACAGACCTCCTAAACACAGACCTCCTAAAACACAGACCTCCTAAACATTTCCTCTAAACACAGACCTCCTAAAACACAGTCCTACCTAAACACGGGAACTCCTAAACACGGACCTTTAAACACAGACTATCGCTAAACACAGACCTCCCTAACCACTAGACTCCTAAACACGGACCTCCTAAACACGGACCTCCTAAACACGGACCTCCTAAACACGGACCTCCTAAACACAGACCTCCTAAACACGGACCTCCTAAACACGGACCTCCTAAACACGGACCTCCTAAACACGGACCTCCTAAACACAGACCTCCTAAACACAGACCTCCTAAACACGGACCTCCTAAACACGGACCTCCTAAACACAGACCTCCTAAACACGGACCTCCTAAACACGGACCTCCTAAACACTGACCTCCTAAACACGGACCTCCTAAACACAGACCTCCTAAACACAGACCTCCTAAACACAGACCTCCTAAACACTGACCTCCTAAACACGGACCTCCTAAACACGGACCTCCTAAACACGGACCTTCTAAACACTGACCTCCTAAACACGGACCTCCTAAACACGGACCTTCTAAACACTGACCTCCTAAACACTGACCTCCTAAACACAGACCTCCTAAACACTGACCTCCTAAACACAGACCTCCTAAACACAGACCTCCTAAACACTGACCTCCTAAACACAGACCTCCTAAACACTGACCTCCTAAACACTGACCTCCTAAACACAGACCTCCTAAACACAGACCTCCTAAACACAGACCTCCTAAACACAGACCTCCTAAACACGGACCTCCTAAACACGGACCTCCTAAACACGGACCTCCTAAACACAGACCTCCTAAACACGGACCTCCTAAACACGGACCTCCTAAACACAGACCTCCTAAACACGGACCTCCTAAACACGGACCTCCTAAACACAGACCTCCTAACCCTAACTCTAGCTGCACATGCATTTCATGGCAAACTTGGTAAAGCCCTTAGCCAACGTAAGCACTGTATATCCCGTGGTCCTCCTGGATCAGACACAGCTATGCTGGACACTCACTGTCCACCGAGGTAGGCACTCCTACCTTGTCGGTCCACCGTAAGCCTCCATGTAGATGTACAGTCAGAGAGTGTAGCTTGTGTTGGTCATCCTCTAGTCCTTCATCAGTGGTCACAGGACGCTGCCCACAGGACGCTGCCCACAGGACGCTGCCCACAGGACGCTGCCCACAGGACGCTGCCCACAGGACGCTGTGGGCTGGATAGTTCTGGTTGGTGGACGATTCTCAGTACAGCAGTGACACTAAGGTGTCCAGCAGCCCTGCTGTGTCTGATCCACTCACACCAGCACCACACACACTAACACCACCACCATGTCTGTGTCACTGCAGTGCTGAGAATGATCCACCACCCACATACAATGAGTGTAGACACACGGAGTTCCTAACAGGAAAGGGAGAGCCAGAAGGTACCACAGGCATGAAGGCACCCTGAGCCATTAGTCACCCCGCTGTCTCCTGTCATCACTAAACCTCAGTGAGAGTGGTGGAACAAAAACATGGCCATCATCTCAGCTCAATCAACTCCCTACATCTATCAGCTACCTGTACTCGCATCTGGGAAAACAACTCTCCATGAAAACCTTCATCCCTTATTTATTTATTTATTTATTTATTTATTTATTTATTTATTTTAGTTTGTAAATTTAAGCCAGTTAAAAACACCAGTCGCTCTTCACGCTGTTTGAAGTTCTTGTGATAAATGGAGCTCTATAAATGACTGTAAAGTATGTAGACGTAGTACGTGTTAACAGACGTGCATGTACATTAGTTACGATGTATGGAAGGCGTTAGAACCTTTCCTTGTGTTGTCGTTACATATTTAATTTATGCCTTATTGGAGGGAGGGGCTTTTACACGCGTTTATAAACCAATAGAAAACACCCTGCTAGGTCACCAGTGAATTTCGCAGCTCTCACAGCTCCTCCACGAGGAAGCACTTTCTAGGCAGAGTATTCTTATTCTGTGCACCTACTGTCCAGAGATGTTAGGAACACTCTCCCCAAAGCTGATTCCAAAATCCTCGGCCTCCAGTTCTTAAGGAAAAATGGATTTTGAGCAGTGTGTTGGCTCAGTGCCTGAAATTCCTCCATCAGTGTGCAATGTTCCTTGTACGCCTGGCTGCCATTTAGCCCTGTTCACCTTTCTTCAAAACAACCTGTAGTGATTCTGCTCCAGGACTTCCCAAAGCCTCAACCCCACAGTGTACTGCATTGCTTAACCATTATGATTGGGTTACAGATGTGTTGTGAGGAGGTGGATGGTATACTGTGATGAGGTGGATGGTATACTATGATGAGGTGGATGGTATACTGTGAGGAGGTGGATGGTGATGGTATACTGTGAGGAGGTGGATGGTATACTGTGAGGAGGTGGATGGTATACTGTGAGGAGGTGGATGGTGATGGTATACTGTGAGGAGGTGGATGGTATACTGTGAGGAGGTGGATGGTGATGGTATACTGTGAGGAGGTGGATGGTGATGGTATACTGTGAGGAGGTGGATGGTATACTGTGAGGAGGTGGATGGTATACTGTGAGGAGGTGGATGGTGATGGTATACTGTGAGGAGGTGGATGGTATACTGTGAGGAGGTGGATGGTGATGGTATACTGTGAGGAGGTGGATGGTATACTGTGAGGAGGTGGATGGTATACTGTGAGGAGGTGGATGGTGATGGTATACTGTGAGGAGGTGGATGGTGATGGTATACTGTGAGGAGGTGGATGGTACACTGTGAGGAGGTGGATGGTATACTGTGAGGAGGTGGATGGTACACTGTGAGGAGGTGGATGGTATACTGTGAGGAGGTGGATGGTGATGGTATACTGTGAGGAGGTGGATGGTACACTGTGAGGAGGTGGATGGTGAGAGGTATACTGTGAGGAGGTGGATGGTATGGATTACTGTGAGGAGGAGGATGGATGGTATATACTGTGAGGAGGAGGTGGAGAGATGATGGTACACTGTGAGGAGGTGGATGGTGATGGTATACTGTGAGGAGGTGGATGGTATACTGTGAGGAGGTGGATGGTGATGGTATACTGTGAGGAGGTAGATGGTACACTGTGAGGAGGTGGATGGTATACTGTGAGGAGGTGGATGGTATACTGTGAGGAGGTGGATGGTGATGGTATACTGTGAGGAGGTGGATGGTATACTGTGAGGAGGTGGATGGTATACTGAGGAGGATGGTGGTGATGGTATACTGTGAGGAGGTTGATGGTACACTGTGAGGAGGTGGATGGTTTTGTTTTAGTTTGTGGATGGTGATGGTATACTGTGAGGAGGTGGATGGTACACTGTGAGGAGGTGGATGGTATACTGTGAGGAGGTGGATGGTGATGGTATACTGTGAGGAGGTGGATGGTACACTGTGAGGAGGTGGATGGTACACTGTGAGGAGGTGGATGGTGATGGTATACTGTGAGGAGGTAGATGGTACACTGTGAGGAGGTGGATGGTATACTGTGAGGAGGTGGATGGTATACTGTGAGGAGGTGGATGGTACACTGTGAGGAGGTGGATGGTACACTGTGAGGAGGTGGATGGTATACTGTGAGGAGGTGGATGGTGATGGTATACTGTGAGGAGGTGGATGGTATACTGTGAGGAGGTGGATGGTATACTGTGAGGAGGTGGATGGTATACTGTGAGGAGGTGGATGGTATACTGTGAGGAGGTGGATGGTATACTGTGAGGAGGTGGATGGTACACTGTGAGGAGGTGGATGGTATACTGTGAGGAGGTGGATGGTGATGGTATACTGTGAGGAGGTGGATGGTATACTGTGAGGTTACTGTGTGAGGATGGTGATGGTATACTGTGAGGAGGTGGATGGTACACTGTGAGGAGGTGGATGGTATACTGTGAGGAGGTGGATGGTATACTGTGAGGAGGTGGATGGTGATGGTATACTGTGAGGAGGTAGATGGTGATGGTATACTGTGAGGAGGTGGATGGTACACTGTGAGGAGGTGGATGGTACACTGTGAGGAGGTGGATGGTACACTGTGAGGAGGTGGATGGTGATGGTATACTGTGAGGAGGAGGTACAGCTGTGAGGAGGTATGGTACACTGTGAGGAGGTGGATGGTGATGGTATACTGTGAGGAGATGGATGGTGGATACTGTGAGGAGGTGGATGGTATATGAGGATGGAGTGGTATACTGTGAGGAGGTGGATGGTATACTGTGAGGAGGTGGATGGTGATGGTATACTGTGAGGAGGTAGATGGTACACTGTGAGGAGGTGGATGGTGATGGTACACTGTGAGGAGGTGGATGGTGATGGTACACTGTGAG